>BSBM01000096.1:29872500-30115000 GCA_027924585.1 Larix kaempferi | reverse complement strand
GCGCCCGTCCTTAGGCATGCGCACACATCTGTTTTATCCCCACTAGAGCAGTATCGTTGCAACACTTTTGCGGACCATCTTTGTGCACCCACCCTTTTACACACCCGAGCTTCACCTTGCTAGAGGAATCCATGAGAAGAATTTGGCTTCTACAACTATTGATTCGTTTTCTTTATCATTTGCGTAGCTTGTGCAGTTGAAAGGATGACTTTGCATTTTTCACAACATATCCATTATCTTGATTGAGGATGTATTCTTTCCACTGGAGTGCTTAATGTAGTCATGATAAGTAAGTTGGAAACGTCCAACATGAATATCGGAGTGATAAACTATAGACTAGCTTGCTACAAGTTTGTTACAGTATCACTCAATCAACATCATCAGGATTGAAGTCAAAAGCCCAATCCCATAATCAAATGAATGATGTCTTCTTCAGTCCCAATCCTATATTTAAATAATGCACCGATAAAATTGACAACACAAATCCAGTGAAAAGGCCGACATCTAGTGGTGGAAATCATTTGTTACTTCATTACTACAACTATAAATCTATAGATTTATACCTTTGGAACAATGGATATAGGAACCTTCCATCTTTTTTGCTATCTTAAATATGAATATTCATAGAAAATACTCTGAATAACTGTAAATACTTCTTCACATGTGCGCCTTAATTATTAGCATGCCGATGTAATCGACAACTTAAACTTTAGCTTTTTACAGCTTAATCTTTAGCTTCCAGTAGCTCTTATAATATTGACATTGGCAAGGAATTAGCCGCATTGCAGCTTTCCCTCTTAATTTTATAATGAAAGGGAAAGGGAGTTATTTCAATGATTCGAAAAAAAAAAGAGGATAAGAAAGAAAGGGGGTAAGGTTATCGAATATTTTTTTAATTACAATAATTAATGTAAGGATATAAGGGGAATTAGAATTTAAAGGGTTTTCGAACATGGGGAAGGAGATTTAAATACAAGAGGAGTTTTGGAATAGGTTAGGATTAAATGCAAGAGGATAGGGATAATGAAAACTAGCGGATAAAACTCCTTCATAATAATTTTTCTTTAATGATAATAATGAGACCATGGAAGGATTTTACACAAAGAAGGGGAATGCCTTTTCTACTTTTGAAAATAAAGGATATTTGCGCTTTTAGAACTAGGAACACCCAAGGGATATTTTTTACCTTTCGGACATGGGTGCTAGAAGAATGATGAAAAATAGATGCAATTGATAATTTATTGGAGGATGCAAACTTTACCAAACTCAATTGACATGGCACAAAATGCCCTACTTTCCTAAATTTTGACAGGATGTTGAAAGGGTCAAACATGATTGGTATTTGGAAAATGAAATATGAGTGCTATTGGAACAGCGAGTTGAACACAATGACGATGACTACCCGACATGACGATGCACATATGTATAGACAACTAATCCCTAAATCTTGACTCGACCATGACATGGTCAAACTGAAGATGCAACTTGGTTAATTTGTCAAAGGGGTCATATGACCATGAAATTGGTGAGAGAAAGTTTGGGAACAGAAAGTACATTCCCCTAAACATGATGGCGTAGATGGAATGATTTTTCAACAAAGTTCAGTAGATTCATCTCTGCCGTCATTTTCTAACTACTTTCTAAGCATGTCGATGTTGAGCATCAACAACTAGCCCAATAAAATGGAATACAACACAACGATGCATGATGAAACCGACAAGACTAACCAACAATAACAAGACACAACCATGAATTAGGTGCATCCACTTGTTTTCACCCTTAAAAGGGAAGGTAGTGAAAAGAGTGAGGATAACATCCCAGAATTGGTGATGCAGAGGGGTGGGAGAAGTTTGGGAAACAAAAATGATAAGCAAATAATAGTTCAAGATACCCTAGGCTGATCACTAGGAACTTCACAATAGTTCCTCCCTATTCACAACACATTCATTTATGTATAACGAAACTGATCATCATCATGTCAGAGTTTAACAACAAAAATATGGTGAGAGAGCATAGTGGTGAATCTCACTTAGAGGCGTGACAAATTCCATGAGAACTTATTTGGGCACTCACAAAAAGAAAAAATGGAAAATAAACTAAGTAATCAATCTAAATAGTAAACTATAAAAATAAAGAATTATAAACTGATGTGATGAAATAAAACTAAATCCATAGCAAGAAAATAAAATGACCTACAACTAACATGCAATCCTACTCCCATCTAGAACAAAGATACATGTGATTGTGAATCTCATAAAGAATTGTTAGTACTAACTAAAAAGATAGAAAGAGATGCAAATTAAATTTGTTATTGGTGAGATAGGAAAAATGACCAACCCATGAATCCCAAATGTGATATCTAAATTCCAACCTGGAATTCCCTTGTTCACCTCATTGACCATGTTGGATTAGTTTGGAATAAGGCACTCAAGAGCATCAATTAAATCCCCATCGTTCATTTTGTCATTATTATCTTCTTTGATGACAAATTGATCATCATTGATTGATTATGTAATTTAAAATGGATTTAATTTCTTCTTCAGGATAGAGATGCATCAATTTCATCATCGTTATATCAATTAATGGTAAGTTCAGGAGATTCATCATAAACAAACTACAAACTAAACTAAGATGAAACATAGATTTCATGAATGATATGCTCATGACTACATCAACAAATCCATTAAGGAAATCACTACGGAGCAAGTTTCCCCAAAAACCTAAGATTATGATTCAAGGTAGACTCAAATTTCTCATCCAAAACCGGGAAGGACAAAGAACCAATGTCATTAATTGATGGAGTGGTGAGAGACTTGAGAAAATTGGCAATCACAACATCATCTGAGTTTATAGATTCATTATCACCAAGGACATGACAAACATTCTTGGAATTATTATGACTCACGTCCTAAAAAGTATTGACTTCCCCTTTCAAATGATCAAGGTTTTCTGAGATATCACATTGTAAGGTACATGCCTTATCTTTAATTAAGAGTTCATTTTGCACATCGAAGAAACAAAGAGTGTCAAGATAAGGAGAAACAACATCCTCGTAATGAATAGAACTTTGAAGTCCATGCTTGGAATTATATATAAATATGTTGTCAATGAAAGCATCATGAAAATCATGATGAATATAGTTAGGGATTTCCTCCAAGATGTAAGGAATAGAATCAAATATAGGATTGTGAAAAGCATCGTACTTACCCACAATTGGAAAAGAATGAGCATCTTTGTCAATTGATTCATGAGTGAATGGAGTGGTGAAAGATTCATCGAAATAATCAATAGAGATTTTATATGGGCCTAGAATTCCCTAATTGAAAAGAGAGGGAGAAAAATCATCCAGATCATGATGGACTACATTCTCATAAGGATTGATTTCCTTCCTTTGATAGTTAATATTAGAATAATTTTCAATAAAGGGATGATTATCAAATAAAATGTGTCTTGAAAAGTAGAGGGCTAATCTCCGATTGGGTCCTCATCTTGAAAAAAGACACCATATTGAAAATTATAGGCCTTTTTCTTAACAAAGGCTTGATCTCGTAGATTGGGAAGATAAGGAGTGTTGAAATGAGGTGAGGTGAGAATACTCATAAGTGTTGATGTATTTATAACTTCGGAATGTATTTCACTTGTATATTTGATATTGTATGCATATGTCATTGTACTTCCGATGGGGAGGTTTCACTCCTCCGATCGGGAAGGCTATTATTGTATTTGTGTGGGTTATTAGACTCCCTTAGTGGGGTCGTCCCAGAGTTGAGTTATATTGGGTTATTAGACTCTCCTAGGAGAAGTCGGCCCAGTTAGGGTAAAAGACAAGTGAATTAAAGTATAAATAGAGAGTGTGACTCTCTCATTTGATTGATTCACTCACTCACTCATTCGTACAAGTGAGGGAGAGACAAGTTCACAGAAGTGGAGGAGGAGGAAGCTCTTGGAGACCATCTACCTATTTTAGGGTTTTGTATTATTGCTCATTCTATCTCTGAGGAAGTTACGGGGTTTTCTCGTTTATGGTTTCCTTGGTGAAATGATTTTTTTCTATTGTCTCTCGTGTTTGATTTGTTGTGCATGTTGTTCTCTCAGATAAGATCCTAGATCACATTGAATTAAATTGTGAATGTCTAACATGGTATCAGAGTTAACATGAGAAGAAGACACTATGTGGCTACGGAAGCTAGGGATTCTTAATTTTTGGGTCTCTTTCCATAGATCATTAGGAGAAGGAGGCTAGGATAACTCTCCTAAGGAAGGTGCATCTTTCTGTCGAAACAGAATTTGATTCTGAGCATTTTCAGTTTTTGGCCCATCACTACTGCGGGAAATTAGGGCTTTTGACAGAAGTTGAATTTTGGAGTGCTCTTAGCATAGGATTGATCTCCTCAGCAAAATCAAAATTTAGAGACCAAGATCAAACTTTTTGGTTGGGTGAATCTCTGGGAAAGTCAAACCCTAGTTTGGTTTTTGGACTAGAAAAACCAGAAAACTAGAATTTGACAGAAGTTGCAGATCCGAAATTCGCAAGTCACTTTTGAGGGGGACAATTTTTGGAGTTTTCAAAATCTGAGCACACCAGCTTGCTCAACTCAGCCAATTGCATCTCCCTATCCAGCCAGAATTTTGAAATTCCAAGTTTGTATTTTTAGGATTTCTCTGTCAAACCCTAGCCAACTCCAGATCCAGTTTCAGCAAATCAAAGTGGTAAGACCTATAAAATTTTCTATTTCCATTTGAGTTTCTCATTAAGATGTCTCACCACACCAAGATTGAGGATAAGCTTGAAGGAGCTGATAAATTCTGAGCATGGAAGTATATGATTGGGTTAATCCTAGAAGAGAATGAATTGGACACCTACATAAGTGAAGAGGTTCCCGTTCTAGAGGGAGATAAGGCTAAGGCCTTACATAAGAAGAAGTTGGTCAAGGCCAAGAGGATCATTGCAGATTGTATCAAGGATCATCTCATACCACATGTGTCATCTCTAAAGACACCCAAGGAGATGTTTGATTCCTTGACCAAGCTATTTGAAGGAAAGAATATCAATCAGAAGATGACATTGTGGAACCAATTGAAGAATGTGAAGATTCAAAATGCGGAGACTATGCAGTCCTACTTTTCAAGGGTCTCCCAGATAAAAGAACAACTTGAAGTTGTGGGAGAAGATATAGAGAATGGAGAAGTAGTGATAACCACCTTGAATGGTATCCCTAGGTCATGGGATTCCTTCATTCAAGGAATTTGTGCCAGGAAGAAGCTCATCACATTCAATAGGATGTGGGAGGAATGATCACAGGAAGAAGCCCAAATTATAGCTTGAGAAGAAAAGATGGGTAATGAAGACAAAGATCTCACAGTACACACCAAGAAGAAGAATAACAAGAGGGGGAATCCTCATCAAAAGAAGAGTAAACATGTCAAACCCCGATCTTTCTGAAAAAATTAAAATTTTTATTCTTAACAATAAATGTTAACTAAATAATATTTCTGGTCCTGTTTTAAATTCAGTAACTAACATAATCTGTTTAAAGACTCTGTCTTATTGAAATTTTGATTTCTGTGATTGTAATTAATGACTGTTTTGTTTTCAAACCGCAAGGGAAGAGCTAGTCGTAGCTGACTGGCTTACTTAGCTTACGAGCTAATGCATAAGTCGTCTTTTGTTTCTCAGGTGCGCCGGTGAAGTAAGGATTACTGTATGTTAAACTTGGTAAGCATCAATACTCCCTGTACTTTAAAATTTTAAGAAGATTTATTTACTATTGCAAATTGTAGTGCAAGACAGTGAAGTTATTCTCATGAACTTATATTTGAATTAAGATTGATAGTCTGCCTCGACATGATCTCTCTTATTCAGATAGTATCAACAGGTTTGCGACAGATTACCTTGTTTCAGTTATAATTATTGTTTTATGAATATGACTCTATGTTACTGCTATAACTACCACTGGAACAATTGTTATATCATAATTTTTGGCTGCATAAACGACGTTAACTTTATGTGATAAGTTGTCAACTAATACCGGTGATTACTGTTGTAATTCTGGATTATTAATGTGAGTTGGGAAATGTGGCGCCTCTAGCGTTGTTCCATTATATTCGACTATACTGCAATGTTCAATGTCTACTTAAAGTTTAATTTATGTTACCTGACTGTGCCTTGATTTTAACTACCTTCACGATGTGAACCTGTAGATGGAATTCTTTTTCAACATCTTAATAATAGAGATTATTATTCAAAATTGTTTACTGTTAACAATGGTATTGGTAGAAAATACGATGAGAGTATATAATGGCAATTGTGTATCTTGTCATAAAGACTTGGTAACATTTCAAGGTATTAAGTAACAAGGTGTTTTCATTTGAAGGTTGACTACCTTAATGCTTACATGATCATAGAAAGGTAATATGCTCATGGCATTAATCTATGGCTTGGTTTCAATATATATATATAGTATAATGATTGTGCAACCATCATAAAGTTCCCATACGTTGGCAATCTTTATATTCAATATAGTGGTAAGGTTGTATCTATCATAATAGGTTAAGAGAAACTCTATGGTTGAAGTTGACTACATCTCATTCATATCATTGTAGGGATTATACATAACACGTACCTTGGAAATTGAAGGTTTGATTGCAAGGCATGCACTATTTGTTGATTGAATGTATTCCATATTATAATTCCATACGTTGGAGTTTGACTTGTATCTACGCAATGATTTTTGAAATCGATAAATAATGATTTGGATGGCAATTGAACTATATGGTCTTGACCCATATTACGTGGATATATTTTGGATGCTACGTGGTTGACTCTCCTCCATGCAATTGGTGATATATAAGCTGTTATCGAAAACCCTACCAGGTTATTGTATTTGCCTTCGGGCTCGGGTCCTAAGGATGAAACCCTCCGTGTCTGAGTTTCGTAGTTGGGGCACTGTAACAGAGTGCAAAGTGTTGTGGTTATGGTCTCGTGATTTCATTCTGTAGTAAGATAAGTCCTCGGCTCTGGTGATGGCGTCTGTTACAGTTTCTTTGTTTAGTGGTCTCGTTGCTTCATCCTTTGTTTAAGTCACAGCTATTTACAGTCCATCACTGTGCTGGTATGGATATGAGACAGGGTTTTGCTATTGTCTTTTAGTTATGAGAGGGTTGATGCCTTTGGGTTTTGGGTGTGCTTCTTGACTGGTTCAATCCCAGCGTGAGGGTTTCGTCGGGAATGTTACTTTGTCTCGGCTGTCAAGAAATGTTATGAAGGTGTTCCTTACTCTTTCAACCGACGAGGGGGATGGGGTTTCAGTGCTTGCTTCCACCGGTGGCTTCCAGGTTATTCATGGTTACATTGCTCACGTAAAGTGATAACTTTATTTTTGCAGTTTCGGTTTCGCAAGCAAGTGCAGGTTTACTATATATTCACCAATTCTTGGTATTGATAGTGTATTAACATCTCTCGGCATTGAATGTGCAGGTCACGCGGCTCTGAAGGTGTACAGGGTTTTATCTCCAATGCTGGCTCCTCCGGGTAAGCCTGGTTGTCCACGGCTTTCTCTTCCTTTGCTGGTTTTGTGGTTAGGGTTGAGTCTTGGAGGAAAGCTCCTGTGTAGTGAGGTCATTAACGACTTGATGTTCATGGGTGCAGTCATCTGTATGAAATTGTTTTGTTTGAAATGAAAAGGGGTTTGAAACCTTGTTATGTTTATTGGAGATCCCTTCACGGCTCAGACTGTATGAGGCCAGGGTTTCTGTTATTGTACTCGTATTGGCTAAACCTAGGGTTCTAGCCTCGCTGTATAGGATTTATACTTAATATAATACTGAGCCTGATACGGCCGTATTTCATTTTTTTGGGTTTTGTTAATTTGTTAGAATGTGTTTGAAATGTAAAGAGAGATGAGTTCTTCGGTACCTGCAATGGATGATAACTCTGTTATAAATGAAACCCTATAATTGTCTCTCTGCGTTTTTCTCCGTTTTGGAGTATTAAATAAAAGATTGTGGAAGTTTATCGACTATGACTGTAATAGTTAATAGCATAGGGTTATTCTGATGAATTGGGGGTTTTGTTTTGTGTTCAATGCATATGTATGGTATTGTTAACTCGGTGGTGACTGGGAACGAGTTGTAACAAATTTATTTTGAATCTTATATAAATATTAAATAAAACTGTGGATAGAATAATATATACATAGAACTATGTATAAAGATACTGTAGGTTCTGTCTGCCATATAAGGCATTCTTTTCATTTGTTTTCAGTCTGTTGAAGGAATATTGTAAGGCTACGGCCGTGTAGGGTTTGTGGACTACTCTAAGGTAGAATATTTATAATGAAATAAATATTATTACTGTGTATAATTAAGAAGGTTTGTAACAGCCAATAATGGTTGTATTCGTCGACAGTTTCTCTGTTGTGATAATATGTTTGTTTTGTTTAAAACAACTCTGTTAACTCTATTATAATAACATGGCTAATATATTCTAATACCAGGTTGAAAGAAAATAATAATCTACAGTTTCTATGTGTTTGTATTTGACTCCTGTGTTAATAAATAAGATTATAAGGAAGCTTGTAACAATGAATTGTTGTTACAGTCACCCCTTTAGTTAATCGATAGCTGTCAAACATGTTCTGAGTATAAACAATATATTAAGATGAATTTTGTCTATCTGTTAACTTGATATAAGAATGAACTGTAACTATAGTTGACTAAAATATGCAATACATATATATATACAGGTAGATTACTCTAACAGGAATTATCTCAAAGTAAAAACTAAGATTTATCTTCATTTGTTCTTATGATTGTTTAATAGCTATAAATCTGGAATATCTACTGTTTAATATTTCTGTCTATATTTTACTATTAACAGGAATTCTAGAATATGCATAAACATGGTATTTATTAACTGTAACAGTAACAAATATGTTCTGCATAGGATAATTACTCTATTTAGATAAAAGTAGGGAAAATTCTAAAACATCTGAGTTCTGAAATTTATACCAAAGGAAAATACAGAGACTGATTTACTGAAATTGAATACAGTCAAAACATAGTTGAACTAGTCTATTCATATGAAAATTAATTAAACCAACAGCAGGAAGAGTGACAGAACCTGTAGCTATGGTAGACAATAACAGCAATGGGAGGCTGTTCCTCCCTACCAATTCCTGGAGAGTGCCCAGACAGCACTTCTCAGGACCCCCGAGCTTGCTCTGGTCTAACTGGCTGGAACTAGGTACAGTCAACAATTCCCTCAGCCAAAACAGCTATACTGGAACCAAGTTACTGCAACTTCCTGCTTCAAAACACTTCCTTACTGTTTTCCCACTACCTCAATGGGACTCCTGAATAGCATTCACCTGAATGTATTCTCCCTCTAGAACAATTGCTGAACCCCCAGCTCAGTTCATTGAGTAGTATTTAAAAGATTGCCTAGGTCTTAGTTGGGCTAACTGTCATTAATGAGCCACCTGCTCAGATTCCACTTTCTTGGGGAATCATGACCCCAAAATATAGGGAAGTTGCCACCTGCAACTCAGGAAGTGTTTGAGGATGCTGCCACTTGTCTTTTGTCCTTCCACCTAATTCCATCCACCAGTTAGACCAGTAACCTCTTTTAACAGCTCTCCCATGCTGTTGTCTCCATAATTTATTTATTAATAATAATTATTCAGAATTTACATTCCATTTCTGGAGACTCTGCTGAGTCATCCATTCCTACTTAGCATTAAATTTATCATAATGTCTCAGGAATATTAAAAATAATTACATTATTTTAATAAAATTGGGGTATGTGACAAAACACCACCACCAGAACCGAAGAGAGAACTTTCGAGGATATAGGAGAGATCTTTCTCACATTCGATGTTATACTTGTGATGAGAAGGGACACTATTCCAGATATTGTCTCAAGAACAAAAGCAACTCCCACAAGAGGAAGAACACCAAGAGAAGACATCATGCTCACACTGCAGAGGATGATGAACCTCCTAAAAAGAGAGCCAGACAACAAAGTGAAGATTCTTCTAGCGATGAAGAGTATGTTTTGATTTCTGCCCTCACAGGAACTATTACACATGGAAGCAATGATTGGATTATAGATAGTGGGGCTTCCTAGTATATGGTAGGATTCAAGGAGTCCTTCATGAATCTATCCGAACATGAGTCACCCTACAAAGTAAAACTTGGGGATGACTTCCAATATCCTATAAAAGGAAGTGGTGAAGCCTCTTATAAGATAGAATCTAGAAAGTCTATGAAGATGAAAGATGTTCTATTTGTACCAGGACTAAAGAAGAACCTTCTCTCCATATCTGCATTGGATGCAAAAGGTGTGAGGGTTGCATTTGTAGATGGCCAAGTTCTTATGTGGCCTAAAGGAAAGACTATAGATGATGCAGTAGTGATTGGAGAGAAAGAGGGAGGATTATACAAACTGAAGGGTCAACCAGAGCAAGCCTTGGTCCATGAATCCATGGAGCCAAGTAAACTATGGCATAGAAGGATTGCACATGTGCACTATAGAGCACTATCTCTTATAAGCAAATTTGTTGAAGATCTTCTAGATATCCAGGCAAAGCATGAAGGCATTTGCAAAGGATGTGCAAAAGGAAAGAAAACAAAGAAGAGATTTCCATGTAGCGAAAACAAGGAAAAAGGAATGTTGGAAATCATCCACTCTGATGTATGTGGTCCGATGTCATCCAATTCTTTGAGTGGGTATGTATATTATGTTTCTCTCATTGATGATTTTTCTAGGAAGACATGGATATATTTCTTGAAGGGAAAAAATGAAGTATTAAATAAGTTCAAGGAATTCAAACCCTTGATAGAGAACCACACAGAGAAGAGAATCAACACTTTTCGGTTTGACAATGGTGGAGAGTTCACATTAGAATACTTCAAGAAATTATTTAGAGATTCAGGGATTAAGAGGGAGTTGACCACTCCATATAATCCACAACATAATGGAGTTGCAGAAAGGAAGAATAGAAAAATTATGGAAGTAGCAAGGGCAATGCTTCATGACCAGGATCTTCCTATGCATCTATGGACAGAAGCTGCTAGGACAGTTGTTTATGTACAGAATTGTACTCCACATAGAGTACTTGAAAACAAGACACCAGAAGAAGTCTTCTCTGGCAAGAAACCAGAAGTCAGCCCTCTCAAAATATTTGGCTGTCCAGTATACATACACATTCCGAAAGAAAAGAGGACGAAGTTAGATCCTTCTGGAAATAAGGGTATATTTGTGGGATATAGTGAAAACTCGAAGGCGTACAGAATATATTTCCTAGGATTCAAGAAGATCGACATCAACATGGATGTAACATTTGATGAAGACTCAACATACAACAAATACATAAAACTACCTGTTGAAGACATTAAAGAACCAGAAGCACCCAGGATTAGAGATACAACAATGAATGAAGTAAATCCAGAAGAAGACCGTGAGATAGAAGATCCACAGGAACCTATAGATCCACCTCGTGAGAAGAATTCCTATAAAAGGAAACCGGCATGGCTACAAGAGGTAATTCAAGATGCAGAAAGATATGGAGCTTCGGAAGGGATGCATAGAGAAAGCAAGAGACCAAGGCCATACACTAGTTATGTAGCCCTGCTATATGAGATCATTGATAAGGAACCTACAAACTATGAAGAAGTGACAGAAAGAAAGGAATGGAAGGATTCCATGATCGAAGAGTACCAATCGATCAGGAAGAATGATGTATGGGATGTGGTCCCAAGAACAAAAGGGAAGTCCGTGGTGGCTTCCAAGTGGATCTACAAGATCAAGCATGTTGCAGATGGAAGCATAGAGAAATACAAGGCAAGATTTGTGGCATGTGGCTTCTCCCAGAAAGAAGGGATAGACTATGAGGAGACATTTTCACCTGTAGCCAAGTACACTTCCATCAGAACAATTCTTGCTCTGGCTATAGTGATGAAATGGAAGATACACCAGATGGATGTCAAGACAACATTCTTGAATGGTGTAGTGGAAGAGGAAGTGTATGTGGAGCAGCCACTCAGGTTTGAGACACGTGATAGGGAGTCTCATGTGTGCAAATTGAAGAAAGCCTTGTACGATTTGAAACAGGCACCTAGGACATGGTATGGCAGGATAGACAACTTCCTAACTTGTTTGGGATTTACCAAGAGTAAGGCGGATTCCAACCTTTACTACAAGGTTGGGGAAGGAAATCTAGTGATAATACTACTATATGTAGATGACCTGTTTGTGATAGGTGAGGATGGGTTGATTGCTGACACGAAGAGGAAGCTTGCTGACGAGTTCGAGATGAAGGACTTGGGTATGATGCACTATTTTCTAGGCATGGAGGTGTGGCAGAGTGCGGATGTAATATTCCTTGGGAAAGGGAAGTATGTAGTAGAGATGTTGAAGAGGTTAGGGATGATGGACTGCAAGGCCATGGCCACACGTATGGAATCAAACCTGAAGCTATTGAGTGATGCTTCATTAGATTTGGTTGATGCCACAATGTATCGTCAGATAATTGGGTCATTGATGTACCTTAGGAATACGAGACTAGATATTTGCTTTGATGTGAACACATTGAGCTAGTTCCTAACGGATCTGAGACATGTTCACTTGATTGCTGCAAATCATATTCTAAGGTACTTGAGGGGTATGGTTGATTATGGGCTCAAATATGATGTGAATCAAAAGATTAACCTGGAGGGTTATGTTGATTCAGATTGAGCAGGAAGTGCCATTGATAGGAAGAGCACTTCGGGTTGTTGCTTTAGTATGGGATCAGGTGTGATCGCTTGGTTTAGAAGGAAGCAGTCCTATGTGGCACTGAGTACAACCGAAGTAGAGTATGTTGTAGCTTGTTCGGCTAGTTGTGAGGCAGTATGGCTGAGGAAGCTACTGTCTGATTTGTTTGATCTCCGATTGGACTCGACTTGTATATATTGTGACAACCAGAGTTTTGTGAAGCTGTCTGAGAACCCGGTGTTCCGTGACAAGTCAAAGCACATTGAGATCAAGTATCACTATATCAGGGATATGTTGCAGAGAGGAGCAGTGAAGCTCCAGTATGTTGCGATGAACGAGTAGATAGCCGATGCATTGACTAAGCCATTGGCAAGAGTGAAGTTTGAATACTTCAGAGAGAAGCTTTGTTTACTTCAGATCGAGGTTCCTTCCAAGGGGAAGTGATGAGTCCGGAAGACGCAGATGCACATAAGCCATTCTCACATGGTGGTAGGTGCGTCCTCCCATGGTGCAGATGTAAGGGCTGGGGATTTCCCAACATGGTGGTACGTTCATCCTCCCATGGTCGCTGATGTAATTGCCGATATTTTCTGACATGGTGGTAGGTTCACCCTCCCATGGTCATTGATGTAATTGTCGAGCTTTTCCGACATGGTGGTAGGTTCGTCCTCCCATGGTCGTTGATGTAATTGCTGAATCCTTTCCCACATGGTGGTAGGTTCTCCCTCCCATGGTCGTTGATGTAATTGCTGATCCTTTCACGGATGGTGGTAGGTCAGTCCTCCCATGCCGGTGAGTGTAAGTGTTGTGTTGTGTGCATCTGGGTTGTGCTTCGTTGATGATGAGATGAAAGTAGGGTACACAGGTTTTGCATAGGCATATAATCGGTCCTGGGATGCTCCTTCAGGATTTGTAGTGGCATATAATCAGTCCTAGTAAATCTTGTAGGTTTTGCAATTGGCATATAATCAATCCTGGGATGCTTCTTCAGGTTTTGCAGTGGCATATAATCAGTCCTAGGAGATCTTGCAGGTTTTGCAGAGGCATATAATAAGTCCTGAGATGTACCTACTGGATGGCTTGCTCGCAGAGATGATCAAGACCTACATGGAGGCTAGGCCTACATATAGCATAAAAAAGGGTTGTCTCTGTAGAACTTCGTATGACGAGTAGATTGGAGATTGATGGTCGAGATAGCATCAATAGTGATGATGATGATCCAATGATGAAGACTTGTGCCGATGAACTGTGTCAAGAGAATACCTTCCTAGTTAAGAG
This sequence comes from Larix kaempferi, assembly GCA_027924585.1. Classification (NCBI taxonomy): domain Eukaryota; kingdom Viridiplantae; phylum Streptophyta; class Pinopsida; order Pinales; family Pinaceae; genus Larix; species Larix kaempferi. The sequence goes on along the minus strand of BSBM01000096.1, from coordinate 30,100,968 downwards.
GGAGTGTTGATGCATTTGTAACTCTGGAATGTATTTCAATTTTATATTTTATATTGTAATCATATGTCATTGTACTTTCGACGGAGAGGTTTCATTCCTCCGATCGGGAAGGCTATTATTATATTTGTGAGGGTTATTAGACTCCCCTAGTGGGGTCGGCCCAGAGTTGAGTTATATTGGGTTATTAGACTCTCCTAGGAGAAGTCGGCCCAGTTAGGGTAAAAGACAAGTGAAGTAAAGTATAAATAGAGAGTGTGACTCTCTCATTTGATTCATTCACTCACTCACTCATTCGTAGAAGTGAGGGAGAGACAAGTTTGCACAAGTGGAGGAGGAGGAAGTTGCTGGGACCATCTACCTGTTTTGGGGTTTTGTAGTATTGCTCATTCTATCTCTGAGGATGTTGCGAGGTTTTCACCTTTAGGGTTTCCTTGGTGAAATGCTTTGTGTCTATTGTCTCTTGTGTTTGATTTGTTGTGCATGTTCTCTATGATAAGATACTAGATCACATTGAATTAAATTGTGAGAATCTAACAATAAGGAGAGGATTGAATAGACACATATTCATTCTTATTTTTATCTTCCAAAAATATTTGACAAGTGTTCGGATTGTGATTTTCACAACAAAAAGTGCACCATGGGTTCGATTTGTCAAATATGGTCTTGAAAAGATGAAATAATTCGCCCCAACCCTAGATTGAATGGTAATGAAAGGATTTCAACCAATAGGTGACATCACCATAGGGTGTATTATGAAACATACAAACCCTCACAGAAATATCATAAATGTGATTAGCAATACAATATTAATCAAATTTGAGGATATGATCATTTTGGTATTGATGAGGAAGGCCAAAAAATCAAGGAATATTCTCATCAAAACGCTAGTCCCTTGGACTATAATTCGAGATTCCTCGGGAAGATTAACGGCATTAACGCAAGGATACAAACCGCTAGTCATGATTGAATGAGGATGACAATTCAAAAGGAATGATTTGACCAGCATAAAATCAAGGATCATGTTCAAGAAATATTAAAGAAATATAAGGAAAGCAGTCCCCAATATGGTCGCCAAATATGTTGATGCTCACAACGACACGGTTCGAGCAACAACACTGTAAAATCCATGGAGGTATTTTTAATGGGAGGAGGGGCAGAGAATTCTATGATGCATTTAGATCGCTTGAATAGATAAGATTCAATAAATGTAATCAATGGCATTTAGTTCATAGAGATATGAAAGCGAGATTTGATAAGCTTGACAAAATACAAGGATGCCTTCATTACAAGAACATGAGTCCATTAATGTAACAAAAGGAATCCTATTGAACCATGTGTGCATCAATTTCAAGAAAGCAAAATGATTTGATAACTAACGATTAAGAAATTAATGACAAAATAGCCTACAAGGCATAGAATAGATGGTGAATGGGTTTACTATTAAGGAACTCCTTGTGTTAGGTCACTGATTCTAAACTCTGTAGGTACTAACTTACAAAAAAAAATTAATGACAAAATATTTACAAGTACCTAAGCAAGCTATAAAGTAGATTTCAAAAAAGAAGTAAACATTAGTCGTTTGCAGAAAAATACATGAACAATTAATAATTCTCTGATGAGTATGTAAATTAAAGTTGTCACATTAATTTTGCAAAGAGAAATATTCATTATTCATCTTTCCATAGTTAGAGAATGGGTTAAGAGGAACCTGTGGTGATGATTATTTTTCAACAGTTTTGAACCCTAAAGCAGGTCCATTGTTAGGAGAGGCTCTCTTTGAAAGCTTCAGGGATTATTGTGACGTTTGATTTACTTGATTAATATATGATAGACGAGAGCACTAAGCTTATTTTATTTTGAATGTCAGAAGATTGCCTTTTAGACTAACAGTTTATTTAAGAAATAATTTTATTAATTTTATTTCAAATTAAAAATAGGCTTTCTTTTATCTTTATTTTATTTAGTGAAATGTTGTATATTTATGTTATGGTAATGTATTATAGTGAATATTATATTTCCACATTATGTTATAATTGGAGAAAGATGGTTTTAATACTATAAATTATAATATACAACTTTTTATATATATTATATTGTATTTATTTATGGTAGATTTTATATTATATAATTCTATAGATTATTTATTATTAGAAAGAAGATTTATATTTGAAATATTAATTGATGGAATATGTTAAAGATTAGGGATTGGATGAAAGGATAAATAACTAGATAGGTTAATTATATGGATTTATATTAGGTTTAAGCGTTAATCCAATGATCAAGGAGTAGATTTTTGTTAGATTATGCCACAAGTTAGATAATGGATTAGGTTAATGATTAGGGATTATTCTTACAGACTCGTACGAAGAGCTTCCATGCATCTTCCTTTTTTAATCCATCATCGAAGTTGACGTTGTTTTTTGTATTTTTCAATTTCTAGTGCATCTTGTATGAGTGTTTGTCAACTATGAATTTTTTAGCTTTATAATGATTGATGTTACTACTATGTTATTTTACTATGTTATTTTAGTTTAGTTGTTATTTTAGTTTAGTTGTGTTAAAGAGGGGTATTCTATAGTTAGTAGGGAGGAGATGTGTAGCTTTTTCTATGTCCACCCTATAGTTGACACGTATCCTTTATAAAAAAAAAATATTATAAAAAATAATATGTCTCATCAAATTAATATATAAAACTACAAAAATGAGATAAATTAAAACCATAAACATTGCATTACACACTTCCTCAACATTTTCAGTCTAAAAAGGGGTTTGCACCTGTGAGAGATTTGATCCATTTCGGCATTAAGATGGATCTATGCTATTTTTTATTGAGTAGCTTATTTTCCTGATGTACATTTTTCCGCATGAGCCTGGTATTGCATAGACTCCTTAGTAAAGTTTTCTCTCTATGGTGTCTTTGGTAGTGTCTAGCATATTTCTTGGGGAGTTAGAAGAAAAGAAAGCCAACCTTATGTTCCCTTTTCTCATGATATTGGCAATTTTTTTTGTGGTTCCATGGATGTAGGGAAGAGTGGCTATTGGAAGCCCATTATTCTCATTTTCTTTGTTCCCGGTCTTCTTGATTTTTTGGCTCTTTTTATGGCTTCATTGATCTACTTTTCTTTATAACCATTGTTTATTAATGCATTACTGAGAAGTTCAAACTTTTGTTCCAAATGATATTTATCATAAATCCTTATAGAACATATTATCAAGGAGTTGATTATGTAATTTTTTGTGCCAGATGATAGTGAGACTCGACATGTGAAGATATCTGTCAGTGTGGGTTTTTCTCTCTATACCTTGTGTGTGATAGAACTATACTGTTTCTTTGAGATAAGAACATCCAAGGAAGGAAGGCAATATTTGTCCTCTTTCTCCGTGGTCCATGGTGAAGTTTTTTTTAGAGATTCTTCCCCATGTGGCCAATTACTATAAACATCATCTACATACCTTAACCACGATTTTGGTTTTTGAGGGAAGGAGACTATCGTGGTTTTTTTTATATTTCCTATGAAGAGGTTGGCAATGATTGATGAGAGAGGGGTACCCATGGCCACTCCTTATGTTTGTTCATAGATTTTTCCGGGAAAGTTGAAAAACATGGATTTTTTAAAATAGATTTCAACAAGTTTTGTAGTTTCCTCATTCACCATTCTTTTTATGAATTTTACGGATTCATTGATTGGTATTTTGGTGTAGAGGGAAGCTACATCAAAGATGATTAAGATATCATTTTCTTCCATATTCCAACGATTGATGAGAGAGGGGTACCCATGGCCACTCCTTATGTTTGTTCATAGATTTTTCTGGGAAAATTGAAAAACATGGATTTTTTAAAATAAATTTCAACAAGTTTTGTAGTTTCCTCATTCACCATTCTTTTTATGAATTTTGCGGATTAATTGATTGGTATTTTGGTGTAGAGGGAAGCTACATCAAAGATGATTAAGATATCATTTTATTCCATATTCCAACCTTTCATCATCTCCACCAAGTGCGTTGAATATTTAATAAATGAAAATGTGTTTCCTGCAAACAGTTTAAATCTTCCTACTAATGATATGTTAGGGAGAAATATTCATTCAAAACTATTAATGCATGCCAAAGTATGAGTTTATTGATGAACTCATTATTTCATAAATCAATCAAGAATTTGGCATGTTAAGTGTTATTATAAAGTTGAAATCATAATTCATATTCTCCCTAAGTCTATGTAATTTTTACGACACTTAATGATATGCAAAAAATAAATTTGTCATTACATTCAAATTTGCAATTTTCGAATGCAATCTAATATTTAGGTTCATTAATGGAATGATATCAGAACTTGGTGAGAAAAAAGAGAAAAGACAACAACAAAGGAATGATAAAAGTGGAGGAAATGTCAAATAAGTGTTTTTCCTTTTAAAAAAAAAAATTTTGATAGTCATCACGTACAATAGCTCATTGTCGATTCAACCTCTTAGATTAGGAGGTTTACATGACCCTATGCAATTCTCAACATTCTGGTTCAACCAAGTTAAACCGAGACAATCATAATACTCCATGCTCACATTGTGTTGATGGTAACCTACACACATGAAGACGTCAATTATAAAAATATTAACCAAAAAGTACAATACTTGTAGGAAAACAATACGAGCGAAAGGACACCCTGCCTTCACCTTAATGAATGAACCTGAAATATAATCAAATGTAGTCTTACCTTCAATCACCACATGTTAGGCTCATAGATAACTAAGTATGAAGGGGAAAACTCAGAAATGGAACCAAGCAGTTAGTGCTTCTTACCTATGGTGTGAGTTTATGGTTTAGGCAACTTCATCATGGTTTTAAAGGCCGCATACAAGTAGTTGAAGTGCTTTGGATACCACGTAGTTGAAGTGCTCTGGATACCACGAGGGTAGGAAAAGAGTTTCAACAATTGTAGAGAGCCCAAAAGTTTCAGTTTCGTTGGTTGACATTTAGTCTTCTCATGTGTCCAAAAGATTCAGTTTCGTTGGTTGACATTTAGTCTTCTCATGTGTGTTCAAATGATGGTGACCCGCATTAACTTTTTTTTTTTCATACCTAAAAAACCAACTTATATCAAGAAAAAGCTGTATCACAAAATACAGAATGTTGAGGGCGAGTTGCCCGCATTAACCTATGCTCACCCTCATGCAACATCAAACATCGAATGATCACTTGGGAGCCTTTAACTGATTTGTCTGGCACGTCATTTCATTGGATGATCACTTGGGAGCCTTATTGCCCAAGCGATGGCTGAAGGATTTCTTATAACTTTGTAAATGCATCCCAATGCCACTTTGTAAACGCTTTCAATGCCACCGCCCCGGCCTGTGTCACTGGCACTGCCTCTGTCACTGCCTCTGTCACTGCCACCGCCTTTCCCATGTGTCAGTGCACCACCTTTTCATGCTTTCATAACAGCTGAAACCAAATAATAAATACCTCAAACTTTTATTATACAAGGATAGTATGTAAATCCAATATCAGTAAATTCCGAATTGAAAATTTTATTATAGACTTGAATATTCATGTAAAGACCCCCTTTCTCAGAGCAACAGACTTCCATTGTTGTGCAATGGAAAGTGAAGCAAATCTTGTTCCCCTGGTTCGTGCTTCCATTGCTCGTTTTGGATATATGTATAAGTTGAAGCTGACCTTGAGCATGCCTATTTTGTTGTTGATTCGACTAAAGATTACAAATTCTTGTTTCTGAATGCATTGTGCACAGAATGAAACTGAAAGGGTTTCCATAAAATATATTGATAGACTGTAGCGCACAACATGGCAGCTTCACCTGTAAGTGCATTTCTGTAAATTTTCACACTGTTTGACTGTTTTATTTCAGTTGTTTCTAGACATAATGGAAAGTTGGTGGTTGGTGTTTCATCATCTTTGCTTCAATTGAAACCCTGTACAGTTCAGAAAATCACACCGTTATTGACTGGTAACCAAACTTGATTCTATGGTGAATTATATCTCTCTATATATATACCAAACTTGATTCTATGCGTAAAGTTGTTGTCAGCATGACGGTCCTTACCTTATCTTGTTGTATTGATAATGACCGATTCTATCCGTTGCCTACTATTTGTATTATGCGGTTTCACTAAGCCAACCTCACTTCAGAGAATATTCATGTTGTTCAAAGCATCCCAAATTTTTTCAAATAAGTGGTATAAATTTCAATGAAAAATCATTTTGAATTTACATCTACTTTTCAATATGTTTCATTTTGAAAATAACAGAATTCCTTTGATTTATTTTCGGAAAAGCTATTGGAATCTAACTTTCAAATCCTTAATCAATAAATAAAAGGCAAGATGCTAACTCACTAATGCAAATTTGTTTTGATAACTGAATTGTTTAGCTACAATATCTCTGTAATTGATTTTTCTTTGGCACGGTCTATCTGAAGAGCAAAATCAGGCTCACTATGGCAATCATTCTGAATAGCAAATGAAGACGCATTTTCATGCAAATACAAAAGATTCAGAATTAACAGGCTTCGTCATTCCAGAGAGTTGAACACATATATATTTATGACATTTGCCTTCGGTTTTCTGTTGAATTTGACCCTACCTAGCATGGCAGTGCTTCTCTGGAATATATTGTCACACAACTCATTAGAGTAGTGATGCTAGATGCAAGTGCAACATTGTATGCATGTGATTCTGTACGAGTAGTGCTACTATAAGCAGCTTCCGTTGTAGATATTATCCAATAAAGTCACTTTCCTCGTAGAGAGATTACTTTTGGGATTTATACAGGTGAAGGCGTTGAGGGCTCAAACAAAATGGTTGTGGCTCATACCTTTTCCTACAAGGAGAAATTGAGTCCAATAGTTTGTTAGAATTATAGGATCCAATGCACCACTTGCCCACATGTGATGTCGATGGTATATGGTCCAAGCCAAAGGGCTTCAAATTTTCCATGTTTAAACCCTTTTCCCTAGATGTTTACACAAACAGAGTCTGTCACACATCAATTTGGTGCTAATTTCTACATCAAATAAACATTTAGTTGGAAGCATAACAGAATGAAATGGCATATTCATTCATCGGTAGACGTTATATATTAATAAAAAAACCCGATAGGAAATACGGTAGTCACTTAACGTCGACCTTGGATCCTTTCTTTAATATGATCTACGGTTCTATCTGCCACAACTCCACTCTATAATGCCTCTGTTAAGATTTCTATAAACTAGAAACATAAAGCAATACAAACAGAAAGATATAAGGATCCGTGGTGTCCAACATCACATATCACAACCGGAGGACAGATTCCTAGTGTTGTACATCATCACCATATATTCATAGTCTTGCCACTCTTGTCAAAATTTGTCCACCTTCCAACAAAACTAACCGCCCCATGCAGCTCTTCTAAATGCTGAGCAAAAGGCGTTTCCAGGCTGGGCCTAACATGAAGCTTCTTGAACTAACAGAGCACTCATAGTTCTGGACCTTACATAAGGAGGGCGACGGCCGTTAGGCGCCCGATCCATTTGAATCTACTGGCTAGGAAGAAAGAGCCGTACTTATACCTTTATAATGCTATCGAACCACCTACTCACCTAGAGATAGAACTTACCAGGCTGGGCCTAACATGAAGCTTCTTGAACTAACAGAGCACTCATAGTTCTGGAATAGGGTGATTCCCAATTTTCTCCATTGATTACCTAAGCAGCCAGGATTAGAACCTTTGAGTTAACAGTCCAGCTACTCTCCCCTTCCTGCGTTGTGCTACTACCATGTGCCTAGGTGCCTGCATCTGCCATGACAGCACGAGGATGAATCAGGATGAGTGATAGAGGACATGTGCATTTCAAAGGCATTACAAACAGGTGGTGCACATGCATGGCCACGGTGCCAAATTCTACAACCGCATATATGCATGGGTTCCTTGAGTGAGTGATGGGCCACGTAGTTAGCATGCACTCCTCATGATTGTGCGATTGGAGACGTGAACTGTATGGAAATTTAAAGTTGTCCAAAAATGTATACAAGTGTCAGTATATCTTATCTATGTTGTCTCCAATGTTATAATATATATTTTAAAATATTTTGTTGCTAATTTTTATGACAAGTAGTGTGCTCTCCGTTCACTAGCTTAGTTGACACCTTATATATCCAAAGATCTGTTAAGTAGATTCGTTGACGCGTTATATCCAAAGATCCATAGTGAATTTATTTTAATGCTATGATTTTATAACTCGGATGTGCAATCATGTGGTTCCAAAATTTCGTTCCTATATCCGTAGCTGAATTTTGTGTCTAGAGGGTGAAGCTTAATTAGTGTACATCTCTATTGAATAGATTATGGTTGCTGATGTGGATGCACAATCCTCAAATAGTTCTTTTATATTTGAGTCTCAATAACAAACATAGAATAAATTTAAAGTCAATAGTTCGTTTATAATTGAGTCAAAACTTAATAGAAGCCAATGTTTTCGGGTACATAAAGTAATGTCAATGAAATACAAACCATTGGCAACGTCCAAATCTATGAGTATCAACTCACTTAACAAACCAATGCTTTTACCTATAAATCTAACCTTGGCAAGTATGGCAATGTAGATAATTGAGTCAAAACTGAATAGAAGTCAATGTTTTTTGGTACATAAAGTAATGCCAATGAAATACAAACCATTGGCAACGTCCAAATCTATGAGTATAAATCCAACCTCGGCAGGTATGGCAATGTAGATGGAATACAAACCATCAACAACGTCCAAATCTATGAGTTTCAACTCGCTCAACAAACCGATGCTTTTATGTATGAATCCAACCTAGATAAGTATGCGCTGCCATGCAGCCTTGTTATTATTATAATGAAAGGAATGTTATTATAATGAAAGGGAAAAGGATTTATTTTAATGGTTGGAAAAAACAAAGGATAAGAAAAAAGGGATAAGGTTATTGAATATTTTTTAATCACAATGATTAATGTAACGATGTAACTATATAAGGGGAAAGGGGATTTTAAAGGGTTTTCGAACATGGGGAAGGAGTTTTAAATACAAGAGGAGTTTCAGATTAAAGTGGGATTAAATGCAAGAGGATAGAGATAATGAGAATTAGGGGATAAAATTGCTTCAAAATATTTTTTCTTTAATGATAATGGGACCATGGAGGGATTTTACACAAAGAAGGGGAATTCTCTGTTTTTATTTTTAATGTAGGGGATATTGGTGCATTAAGAAGTAGGATCACACAAGGGATAGTTTTTACCTTTTTGGACATGGGAATGACAACAGTGGATGAAACTGACAATTTATCAGAGGACGTGAACTTGACAAAATTCAATTGGCATAGCACTAAATGCCCTTACTTACCGAAACTGACAGATTGTCGAAAGGCTTTAATGTACTGAGAATTTGGAAAATCAAATATGAGTGTAATTGGTACGACAAGATGAACAAAATGATGTTGAATAAATGACATGACAATGTCCGTATGTAAAGACGACTAATCACCAAAACTTGACTTGACCATGACATCGTGACATTGAAAATGTAATGTGGCTATTCTTTCGAAGGGGTCATATGATAAAAAAATGTGTGAGACATGGTGGGGACATGACAAGTACATTCCCCTAAACATGGCAGAGTAAATGAAATGGTTTTGTGATAAATTTCAGTAGGTTTGGCACTGGCATCATGTTCTGACTACTTCTGAAGCATGTCAATGTTAAACATCAACACCCTCCTCAATCTGATGGATAATATGAGATTGTGAATATATATCTAGAAGGATATATTCATTGCTTTGCATTCGATAAACAAACACATTGGTTCAAGTGGCTTCCCTTGGAAAATTGGTGGTATAACACATCCTTCCACACTTCATAAAAGATGCCCCCATTTATGTCACTTTATGGATATCATCCTCCATCCATGACATCATCCTTGAAGGGGAAAGCTAAGGTTCAAGCAGTGGAGGATCACATAGAACACCAACAAGGCATTCTCCAACTATTAAAAGACAACTTTACTATGGAACAAATTAAGATGAAACAACAACCATATTGACGCCATAGTGAAATGAGATTTGAAATAGGGGTTTGGGTATATTTTAGGATACAATGATACACACAAATGTTCCTCAAGCAACAAAATAAGGAACATAAATTAGTAGCCAAGTACTATTGTCCCTATGAGATGTTGTAGATGATTGGATGTATGGATTATAAATTAGATTTTCTTCCATCTTCACACATGCATCCAATCTTTCACATTTCTTTCCTAAAAAATGTAATTTTTGACAAGATCCCATTTCGAACTATTTTACTGTCTAGATTGAGGAAGAAGGGAAAATCATACTAGAATTTGAATTAATAAAGAAACTATGAAATCAAGCAATTAATAAGTACCTTATCAAGTGGAAGAAATTTCTAATAGAAAAGTTGACATGGGAATATGAGTTCTTCATGTAGAAACATCCACAATTAATCAAGTGTTGTGGAAAACACTTGTTTGAAGGAAGAACATGTCAAGTGCTAGATATTGTGAAATTACATGTATATTATTATATTAGTAATGTCTTTATTACTTTGTGTTAATGCCCAGAAAATCCAAGCATCGACAGTAGGGATTCTCCCCAGTAAATGATCCCAATTAGATCACTTACCGTTTGGTGTGGGGGATCCATCTGGTTTACGGTCCAGCTACCGTAGGTGTGTTTGTTTGGTTTTTTATCAGTTGCGGCCTGACCCACGATTTATGTAATTTTGGTTTTAAGTTATGAGATGCAAGTGCCCTAACTAATGCAAGTAACCTAGAACTAATAAGCGAAAGCCTCAACAAGTGATGCGAGGTTCTTCCCTCTGTCTTATCACTTCTACCTAATCAATTAGCTAAATTCTATCCTAGCCTATCCCTGTAGGGAGCAAATTTGAAGTAAGAGTAATAAGCTGGAAATGTTCAGACCATCCCGACAGATAGTTGTTTAGACAAAGTGTTCACATTTACAGCAAAAAAAAGTATCAAAGATAGCTTCGATATAATTTAAACAATTTATTACTCATTTAACACATTAAACATTTGCATAGAAAATGAAATCATTCATCACCATTTGAAATAGTTCGACAAAGTTAGAACAATCTCATAGCATGAGTTACGAATGCAAGAAGAAATGGTTCCATATTGACATTCCATGCAAAATATTTATGTGCACGCTTTTCCTAGCAAACAGTTCCTTCTCATTAGAAAAAAATTAGTTCTCTTACAAAATGTCCAGCTACCATTATGCTAGCAAAATTCCTTCAGCTAGTATGCATCTCCTATATTTATATTACAAAAGGTTTTGTCTTCACATGACTGTTCGTTTCAACTCCTCTGACCCCCAAATTTGTCCTCTTGTGTTTGCACAAGAAATGCAATTAATTACAATTAAAAAAAAAAAATCCCTGATGGACCCTCCAGACTAGAAAGATAATTAGCCCACACATCATCCTCTTCAAAAATAATATTACATTGTATAGGTTCTAAAAATTTCAAAGGTATTTCATGATATGATAACTCCTTTTCTACACTTGTCACTCCTTCTATGGCATCCTTGTAGCTGTCTTCTAGGAAATAATCATTTATGATGCCTTCCCAATATACTGGTGGAGGTCTTCTTCAATCAGCACGTCCACTTTTATGATATACTCCATGTGCTCCTTCAATACATTCTGCATCTCAATTAAGCACTGATCTTTTGTAGGCAGCTCGTCCATATCTAGAGCCATGGCGAGATGCCCATTTTCATGAATTTGATGAATTCTCTTGTAGAATCCTACACATTTTTCGATTGACTTAGGTATTTCAACATCAACCTCTTGGTATCTTTCCTGCAAAACTCGAGTTCCATATCTAAATTTAGATATGTGTTTGTCTTGTTTGGCAGGTGATCAGGGAATTCTGCGTTTTCTTCCCTCCATGCCATCTTCTTTTTTATCTTAATCGCAGTGTCAACCAACCTCTGTCTTATTACCAACGATTCTGCATCAATTTATTTCATCCTTACTATTATTTGATTCATCTTGTAGATTTCATCGGTCAACAATTCTAGTGAGTGGCATATCTTTTCTTGAATTTTGCATGCTTGTTCATGGAAATGAGTCATATCTTGTTTCTTATTATTTACCAACTTGACTTGTTCTGACACAGATTCCTTTTCCTTAATCGGTTCATCCATCTGAACTTTCAAGTCTTCCACTTGCTGATTTGATGTTGATTCTTTTGTCTCCAATTCATTTATGCAAGCGTCAAAATCACTTCTTTCGCTCTCCATGATCATTAGATGTACATCCAAAGCATCCTTTTCTGCTTCGATATTTTGATAATTGGACAAAAAATTTTCCTTTTCAACAACTTCGGCATCATGCTTCCTTTTCAATTTATTCCCTCACCTCATGCTTTCAATAAGTTATCCTTTAGTTTCATATTTCTCTCTTTGTTGCACCCAATGTCATTCAACAACTTATCGATGTTGTCTACCCTTGCTTGTGCAGCTGCTGCACTCATAGATGCTATGAACTTGGGGTGTTTGTGAGTGCCTTGCATGATGGTGTTCTCCTAAACACTGACCACATCAGGAAGTGCACCCATATTCAATCTTTTTTTCTGACCTTCTGGTGATTGTCTTCCTCCTAGAATAAAAAATTATGGTGTCTAACTTTGCCACGGTATGTTTTTTAGATGGGGTAAAAGGTGTGAGCCCAAGCTCTATGAATGGGAGGTGTACCTTGGTAAGTGTGACTCCTGACACTTCTGGTGGGTCTGCATCCATGTCTTGTGGAATTGTGTCTCCACCATGGGTTTCTTCTATTTCCACATCTTCCTTGGACTTGTCCTCTTGTTCTTTTCTCTTTTCTTTCTCTGTTGTCTCCTTTTCTTCTCTTTCTCTTCTTACTTCTTCTACCTGTCTCTTCTCTTCCTCTTCTCTCCTTCGATTATCTGCTTCTTCCTTCTGCACCCTCTCTGCCTCTTCTCTTTGCCTCCTTTATGTTTCTTCCTTCTGTTGTCGTTTTGTTTCTACTGCATGTAGCCTTTCAATTTCTTCTCTTAGTTTATGTAATTTGGCTTCTTTTGCAGCACTAGCAACATGATTGGGACCTATGCCGCTTTTCCAAACAAAACGTTTGTTTAGATTAGTCATATTACTTGCTCTTCGATACACCTCTTCGTCCTTAAGGGAGTGATCCGTGTATTCAAAATTAATTTTGCATGCTGCACAATGTTGGGCGACCTTTTGCTAACTGTCATTTCTCATGAAATTCTTTTCTTCAAAATGGAACGCTTCCAAGTCTTTTATGAAAAATTATACACCTTTCACCTTGGTAAATTTGTAGGCCCCAACAGTAAATGGTAATGGTGGCTAAGAGGCCTTCTTATGTTCTTTCAAAAAGCTACTAACCCCATTAACAAAAAACTGCCTCACATCCTCCTTGTGTACTTCAAAGTCAGTCACATATTTAGGCATCAGAGATGGAGCTTTGGAACCCCTAAACATTCTGATGTAGTTTCCTTCAGGAGAGAAGTAATATTCTCCATAGTCATTAATGACTGCCATAGCATTGTCAATAGGCAATTTGGTTCTTCGTTAAAAATCAACCAATACAAGGCAATGATTAATTCTTCACATATGAGCTTGTAATAGCTCGCATATTTTTAGGCCCATGTGATCTGATAGGCCACATAGAGAGGGGACTTAGCCTGATTCCAAATACATCCCCATTTAGAGAATAGGTTCCTGACCATTATGTAATTTATAATATATAAGGATATGAAGAATTTGGCTTTCTTCTGGGTCATTCCTCCTTGGGCTATAGCTATCGTCGATGCCAAACTCTCTGAGATGATATCTTCCCAGTTAAAAACAGTGCCATGGAAGGCTATATGATATATCAAGGGCACCCAATTGATCTTGTAAATGTGCCCATTTGTTCTACCGAAAACTCTACTTAACATCAAAGTTATGATTCTGAAAGATGTCCTTGAGCTCTAGCTGTTGTATTCTCCACTCGCTTTCTGCCTCAGTTGTTTTCTTGGGATTATCATTTTATTGGCGTATTTCAAGTGGTATATATTCACATTGCTGATCCAGTCCTCTGTCATCATGACTCTAGGTGATGGCAATTTATATGTCGTAGCTATGTGACTAGGTTTGAAAGAAGCAAACCCTTCCCCCTTCGTGTCGAAGATAATCCTCGTGCCAACGTCTACGTAAGGTAGGATCCATCCACTAACCTCAGAACATGGAAACATCTTTGGGTGTGTGGCTTCTTTATGGAGGCCATATTTCCTGATGTTCTGATACACCAACAACTCTTCCATGGATGCATCAGGTACATTATGATCCCTGATAAGATGGTACATTTCACCCCATTTGTATTATGGAGTGATTCATGTTACTGCTTTGGTGTCTTCCAACATGGTATCTATTGGAGCGTCAGCGACCACTTCTATGTCTGAATCTGATTCAGTTGTCCTGGGATTTCGCTTGTAAGCCCTTCTTTGCATTTCCAAATCCTGATGAGACATTGAACATTCCTTATCAATATTATTTAAAGGAAAACAAAGTTAAAAGTTCATTACTTCCATGATATTGGATGTCTCTTGGTGATGTTGGTTATGTCTCAATAAAGTATACTGGTGTGTAATAGCCAATATGTAACTAAAATTTCCTATGAAATCATTCTAAAACAGGTCCACTAATGATCTTCATCAAATAACTAGCTAGCCATAGTATCTATGTCAGTCATATGAATGGCGGAGAGTTTATTTATTAGGTATGTTTTCTTTCGAGGTTACTCTAAAAGTATTTTATTCTTGCTAGGAGTGCGCATGGATCAATTAGAGATGAACTCTACCAAAGCTAAATATTTATTATGCTATGGGGGTAGCAAATTAAAGATCAAATTAGTGAAGGACAACAACCCAATGAGCGAATTTAGCATTGATATATTGCCTACGTAGGAGGTATTCCGTGGGATTGGAATTCGTAATGACCCTGGTGGTGCGTAATAAGATATAATGACAGTTTTTTGGATAGACAAGACAACAACTAAGGCTGACTTCTCCTCGTGATTGTAAGTGTAAAATAAATTATCATCCCAACAAGTTAAAATAACCCATTTTACTGGACTGCAAAATGGGGCTAACAGCTGGTATATCGTCATAGTATTAATCCTGCATTGTTTCCTGATAATATTAACATTTTATCTTTGTTTCTAGCTGCATTTACTGTCTGCTTGTTCATCTTAGATAGGCCCCTTGCACAGACATCACACTCCTCACTCCACTTTCGCAGAAGGCACCTGGTCTTGTAAGGTATATATAATTATCTGTTTTGTAGGTCTCCTCACTCAGTAGGGTTTTGTGCGTTAATCCCATGTCCGGAGGAAACACCATAATGGCATGCCAGGATGCATAGGAATTCATTCTATTACTCGCGATGCATAGGGAAATTCCATAAGGGCTGTCAAGATGGGCACCACCGGACGGTAGGTATGGCCCGGGGTACTTGCTCAGACAAGAATAACCCTAGCAATGTTTGGACGAGAGACCTTTTCCTATAGAACCATAGGGGTGTTATCGACAAAGCTATGCCCAACTGGACAAAAACAAAATGGTTTGCCTAAGTTTTTTTTCATAAAAAAATATATCAGAACAAAAACGTGGACAAACCGACGGCAAACACGTTTCACACAAGGGATAAGTGCCAACTGAGAGGATGTTGTTTCAAACATAGAGCATGAGGGTATAAAATGGCCTACGTGTTTGTTGCAGACTGGTTGCAAAACAAAGCTCAACGGCGTTGTGCGTCCGACATCTGGTGGAGGATCCGATTTCAAACGGTGTTAAAAGTGTTGTAAAACCCATTTTTTATCCTTTATATAACCTTTCAACCCTAGTAATAAATGCGTTAGGGTAAATATTGGTGGGGTCTACCTATTTGTTGAGGCCATTTCGGCATGAATTTAAACAATTTTTTTCCCTCCTTATTGCAGCGGAATAATTTTGGCACCGACGTGTTTCAACGTTCGTTCGCCTTTTCGCAGCAAAACGTGTCGGCGGTCCTTATTCTACACCAATTCCTTTTCCGAATCCCTTTCAACATCTTTTGATATTTTTGCGTCGAAGTGCATCAACGCTTTTCCCATTCTCTTCCGAAGCGTTTCGGTGTGACTGGTACACGCTCATCGATATTTAAATTGAGGTATGGCATCTTTTCCATTTCAGAACGACCCCTCACCTTCTCCAATCCCTTTGTCAGAGGATCTCTTATATTTCCAATGACACACTTTGGCATAACTTCTTTCCATGCAGTGAAACAGTTAGGGGCTTCTCCCAATATTGAGTTGACTTTCCTTTTTCCAAGGCATCTTCGACGTCCTTTTTGTTTCACGCTGATGCATTTCAGCGTCCCTTTTACTTTCACATCGAAGTATGTCGGCTTGACTCAGTGAGTTGCTCCAACCCACGAATATTCGGAAAAATATCTCAGTTTCTCAGCGTGATTTTACAAACGTTTTGACCGGTTTGGTGGAAAAGGACAAGTTGCTCCAAACAATATTTTTTCAAAGAAAACCAACGCTTAGCTAGGAATGTAATCGTAATTATACCTTGTATCTCCTCTCTATAACAAGGATACCTAGCTTTGGAGATCATCTCATCTTATTCATTTGATCAATTGTAAAAGTAGGCCCCCCTCAAAGAGGTTTCTAAAAATGCATATAGAAGCTCCTTTTAAGAAAGGGGATATACAAGTTGGGATACCATAGAATACTTGTTTGATATCTTGCATACACTCCATCAACATTCTAAACTGATAAGAGACATCAACTTGTTAATGTGCTTATAGCCCAATTTTTATCTTGGTAATTCTCTATTGAAAAAATATTTAAATTGCAAGTCATCAACGACAAATGCTTGGCCTTTTCTACTAAGGAAAACATTTCCATTTTTAATGCAAACTAACATTTTATAGTCAATTTCAATACATCACTTTATCCACACGGAACTCAACAACTTTTGTACAATGTTCTTACTAATATATTCCAAAAATATAAATTAAGTAAAAGAAAACTATAAATATAGTGGAAAAATGGCTCACTTTGTTTGCCATTGTAGCTATACCTCTTCATTGTTTGACATTAGTTCTCTTCAATCTCTCTTCCTTAATATTGTTATAATTGATATGACTAATACTATTTCTAAGTTGATCAACATTGATGCCTTTGAATTATTATTGTTTATTTGTTCAAATGTTGAAAATTACACCTGTAAAGTTTTCCACTGATATCTATATAGAACATATAGTTAAACAAACATTCACTCAACTCTACAAAAGGAATAACATAAATGTTACATAGTACCCATCCATTGGCCTTATAGAATTATATTACATTTTCGTGATTACTACATTCTATTAATATTTTCTATGTATGACAACGTTTTATATAATTAGAAAGATCTCATGAATGTTTTAAATATGCAATTGTTGCATTGAGAGGAGCGAGCTAATTTATAGCCCAGTATGGGGGAGATTTTGTAACATAACTTAATGTTACCATAGTTAAATAAAATTCATATGAGATCCTAAAATTAAAAAATAAATAAATAAAATAAAAATTATGGTAAGTAATTAATAAAATCCATATTAACTCATAAAATAATAAAAATATGAAAAGTAATTAAAAAATAAGCCTCAAGAAATTGGATCCCCAAGATATTTGATAAATCCGTGTTTAAGATAAATCTATGTTAGTATTTATTAAATTCAGTAATACTTGTATCTCTTTTATAATATTTCCATCTAAACAAAATTGATTAATGAAAAAGTTTTAAATTAGAAAAAACTATTATATATATAGTATTGAAATATTTTGTATAAAATAAACTTTATAACAAACATAAGAATGAGAAATTTAATTATGGAATTCTGCCCAATATTAAATAGTTTAAATAAATGTTTTGAAAATATTTTTTTATGGTATTGTATCTAAACAAAAATTAATGAATGAAAAATCTTACATATATTGTCTTGCGGCTCCAATTATAGAAATAGCATAGAAATATATGTTATGTATTCATTCGTTTTTCGTTTTTATTATGTTGCATATTGTTTATTAGAATTATAGTGGGTCTTCCATAAAAATATTACATATATTGTCTTGCAACTCCAATTATAGAAAAACAATAGAAATAGATGTAATGTAACAATTCGTTTATTAGAATTACAATGGGTTTTCCAAAAGAGCAACCACGAAAATATCAATTATAGAATTGTGTAGCTAATGGATTGTAGATATAACGTACGACTTATTATAAAATTAGAATTCGATTAGGTAAATATTTCTTATTATATAATTTATTTGCATGCATTGATTATATATTTTCTTTTTACCATAAATGTGATATCACATACCTATCATATATTTTTATTTTTATTTTCTTTCATGTTGTTTGATTCCAAAATGGCATATAATTAACTTCATCTTAAACACATTTGGTTTTGAAGTGTAATATCAATGGAATCAATGCATTATATCATTAATACTTTTCAGTATATTAAATAATTTTATAAAATAAAACATTAGTTGTTTATTGGTTGTAGATTCTGTGGTTGGGAGGAATGGTTGTTTCCCTCCTCACCCAGGTTGAAATCTTGTAAGTGACATGTTGCTCTTGTTAAGCCCCTATTGTAATGATTGTATTCTTGGCCATACCTTGATTCTCTACCTAGAATAACAAGTGTTGGCATTCTCTTGGTGGACTAGGCCTCTAACAAACGGTCGGTAGCCAAAGGAAAACCCTGCAAGTAAGGGTTACCACTTGCCAACAAAAAGAAGAAGTTGAACTTTAAAATTTATATTATGTTCAAAATATATGTTTTATTTTTTTAAACATCGATTAAAATGATAAAAATTCAAAACCATGCAAAAATTGTTACGGAGCTGATTTTCTATCCGTTTGTTGGAAATATCACCAATACTGAGAGGGGGGGGGTGGTGAGTCAGTATTGGGCACTTTTTACCATTTCAATCTTTAAGCATATCATGTAATAATAACCATTAACAATGACATTCATCAGCACATAAAATCATAGAAAGTGCACCAGAGATAATGTTTTTCTTATAATATAACATGATTAAAATATTATGTTCATAGGAAGAATCAAATTCTTATTTATGAGCACCAACTCAAAGGAGGCTACAACCCACTAGTTTTACCGGCTCCAACTAGAAGGAAACATCCATTCCCTAGATTCTCTAGCACCCACTAGAAGGAGGGTACACCCCCCTGATACATAAGCTCCAACGCATAGTGATGAGTTCAATCCTTAGTGAGCTCCAACTCACCCTAGCACCACCTTTCCTCCCTAATATGAGCAAGTGTATTAATATACCATTGTAATTGTCACTATCACTGTCACTGTCACTATTATCAAGTCCTTCTTGAACAAGCTCTAGAAATAGTCACCCATAGACTTCGTATCTTCCTTGGCTCCTTAAATCCATTGACATCATCATCAGCAACAAACCCTAGGTCATTCCAGGACTGGAACCCTAAATCATGCCATAAGACTGCTAATCCATGCACCAAGATCACAAGATAAACCCTAGACCATGCCTTGGCAAGATAAGGAAGCAAGAGAGAAACAATAGTCATATTCCATGTCCTTCACCAAAAGAAACCCTTGTAAGTGTGAGATTACATATCCCTTACAACAAGCTTTCCAACAAGCTAAGAAGTTTGTGATTCCAATGTTGTATGAGAAAGTTATCCAAGTTTCCGTCAATCTTCTTCACTTGATCATTCTCTTGAATTTCACTTATCTCTTCTTGTCCTCCTTGAACTTACACTTAAGATGCCTTGAACTTAAATGATTCAAATGAAATGTTTCAACCTTTATTTATACATGTCCGATTCACTTTTAAAGTTACTTTAGGTTAGGTCGGCCTAATCAAATTCTATCCTTATTTTAGGTCAGCCCTAACCAAATTTTATCCGAGTATAAAGAAAACTTTATTTTTCCTCAACTGCAGAGAGTTAACAATTTTTCCACGTATCACCGGAAAGGTATAAGAACAGGTTACATGATTATGGAACTTGTTCTTTCATTTGGGATACATTTATTGGGCAAAATCCCCCTTTAGTATTTAGCATTATTCTCATGAGACTCCCCCTAGATTTGTCTTCATGGCCTCTTGATTTACCCCTTCAAAAGGTTACAAAAGTTTGGAGAAGAAAACTATAATATTTATAGGGGGAGCATCCTCAAAGAGAAGCATGAGTTTAGGGGGAGCAACGCTAAAAAGAAGGAATATTGACAAGGGGAGTTGCAACAAGATCAAGGGGAGAGATATTGTCAAGGGGAGTTACCCTTTTCGATTGATGTCAAAGGGGGAGAGAAAGATCATATGCATGATGATAGGGGAAGCATGGGCCCCGAGGGAGTATGTTGGTTTCCATTAATAACAAAGGGGGAGATTGTTGTAAAACTTGTTGTCATTGACGTCAACTTGAATTCATGCATATATGATAATATGAAACCTTGAAGACTTTGAAGGAGCACTGAAATAAGTGTATATAAATGAAAAGTGGTCTCCTTATGGTTTAGTTTATAAGCATGGACCTCACATGATGGGATAACATATGGTTGTTTCCACATGCCCACTTTGAGTTGTACACAAATGGAGAAAGTGAAGAAGCCCCTAAATTGATGATGATGTGTTCATATAACCATGATGATGTGAAGTGTAAAGAAGCCCCTTGATGAAGACATGAAGTGGTCAAGAAGACAAGTCAAATTCCATTGAAGAAGTAAAGCAACAGGCCATGCAGACAAATGCAAGGGGAGTCTCACAAGAATGATGTTAAAGACAAATGGGGACTTCTTCCCCATAAATATAGACCAAATCAAAGAACAAGTTTCAAAATAATATAGCCTATTATGAGACCTTTCTAGTGATAGGTAGATTAATTTCTATCTCCTCGTGGTTGAAGAGAAATAAATTTTTCTTTGTACTCGACAATAATTTGGTTAGGGATGACCTAACATGAGAATGGTCTTTGGTTAGGGTCAACTTAACCTAAAGTAAATTTAAAAGTGACTTGGACATGTATAAACAAAGGTTGAAACATTTTGTTTGAAGCATCCAAGTTCAAGACATCTTAAGCTCAAGTTCAAGGCTGACAAGACGAGTAAAGTGAAATTCAAGAGAAGGATCAAGTGAAGAAGATTAACAACAACATGCATATCTTTCTCATACGGTATCGGGATAAAAAATTCTTAGCTCATTGGAAAGCTTGTTGTAAGAGCTATGTGATCCCACACTTAAGGGTTTCTTTTTGTTAAGGACATGGCACATGCCTAGGGTTTCTCTCTTGCTTCCTTATATTGGAAAGGCATGGACTAACGTTTATGTTGTGATCTTGGTGCATGGATTAGGATTCTTATGGCATGAGCTATGGTTTCTCTCTTGGAATTACCTAAGGCTTGATGATGATGATGATTTCAATGGATTGAAGGAGCCAAGGAATAGATGAAGTTTTTGGGTGACTACTTCTAGAGTTTGTTCAAGACGGAGTCCATGACAATGACATTGAAGATAGTGACAGTAACAATGACATATTGATACTCTTACTCATATCAGGGTGGCACGCAAAGCGGTGTTAGGGTAAGTTGGAGCTCATTGAGGATTGGAGTGCTCTATATAGGTTGGAGTGTGTGGATTAAGGGGTTGTAGCCTCCTTCTAGTGGGTGCTAGAAAGTCTAGGGAGTTGGTGCTTCCTTCAAGTTGGAGCTGGAAAAACTAGAACTAGGAGGTTGTAGCCTCCTTTGAGTTGGTGCTCATAAATAATCTTTATTATTACATGATATGTTTGAAGTTTGAAATGGTAAAAAATGCTCAATAATAATTCAACCCCTGAACCTCTAGTATTGATGATATTTTCAACATAGTTTTCATACATTTAATGTTATTTTATTTAATGATTGGTGTGTATGTATAATGTAACTTATTATTTAATTAGATATTAAAAAGCTAAGAGTTTTTCATGTGAAATATCAGCTTGTATTGGCAGTGCCGTAGTAGATATCAGAGATTATATTTCAGTAGTCCGGATGTTAATATGAGTTTCTGTATAATCACATTTTCTTTGCAGAATGTGTTATCACATCAAACACAAGAATATCATGTAGGCGGTAGTCTCAAGTCAATGCCCATTTACTATGCTGCTCACTGTATCTGCCTGAATTATTTATATCGCCTGTACGTATCAAAAACCAAAGTAGTGACACAATGGAATTATAGTTTCGTCATGATATCGAGGGCAAGTTCTAGATACTTGTAGGGAGATTAAACTTTGATAAAAAAATAATATAGTTGTTGTTTTCAAATAGATAAAGTACTATAAAAGGTAATATTATGCTTTTCAAATTGAGAAAGTACATAAGAAGAATGGATATATAACCCTAAAATCAATCTATCAGGCCTGGAAAAGTAACAGCACATGATTTCTGGTATCGCTAACGTCATACTGAAATTATCATTCATCACTCACAGTATTACTTTTCATAGGCCGAGATCAAATAGTTATAATGGGAACGCCAGATTGCACTTTAAGTTTTATATTACGTAAATAATAAAAATGGATTCCGGCACTAACAATATTTAGAGTGTGGAAATACCTAGAGTCTCGTATTAGATGAAAATAATGTTCATATAATTAACTTAAAAACATAGAACATTCAACCAAAACAGAAAATGTTATTGGCTTATGATAGTGATACGATATTAAAACAGAATGATATTTTTTCTTTGGCAGCTGTTAGCTTTGTGATTTGAATGTTGGCTGTTGTTGTCATTGCAATCAAACACAAATTTAATTAAAGACAGCCATTCACATAACACGTCAATTAAATCATAATTATGTTATAAATGAATTATAATATTTGTAATTATTATATAAAAACTTAAATTAACAAAATAACATAGGATGGTGAATAACAAAATAACATAAGATGGTAAATAACATAAGATAAATATAACATGTTAATTAAATCATATCATAAATAGATGATAGCATTTTTTAATTGTTTATATCAAATTGAAAATAACAAAACCATAATAAAACAACATAAGATGGCAAATAACAAAATATAATCACTAGGTAAAAGCCCACTTTTCACAAATTTGTATAGATCTTCCCATCGAAACCTATACCAATTACTATCTCTTATATTCTATATCCTTATTTTTTATTTATATCTTATGCCCTAGTTATTACCATGATTAGATAGTCTCTTCTTGGGATTTTACTCATACACCTTTTCTTTCCCATAATTAAGGGATTTATTCCCAAAAAGTATTATTAATCAAATTAATTGTATGTTTAATATATTATCTATTTATTAGGTATATTTTTGGTGGTTAAGAGGGGATGTCATGGTGTTAAAGATTCGACATGGAACTGAAGCTCCATTCCTTTCTCTAAGCCACACGACATTGCTTAATAACCAATCCAAGTGGTCAACGGGTCTCGCAAATTACACCTCTTGACCCACACTTATTTGTTTGTTCTTAAAACTTAGTCATTTTCTTAGTTCAACCATATCAAAGTTAACCTATAGAAAAATAACCACAATGAAGAACACAAGTGTGTCGGTGACACTTCAATGGCATGCACCCAAATATATACTACAATGAAACTTGGTTACAACAGACGAAGGATGCCACAACTAGGAATCTCTCAGAGAGAGTGCCCTCAATGACTGCAACTCAACTTACACCAAGACAACTTCACTTGAACACTGTTTGCTTCTCACATCTTCCTCAATGCAACACTCATGTTGAGTCTCTCAATGAGGAGCACTCCATCATAACCAAGTTTTAATCTATCTATGCTCAACTCTCGTAACAAAATTTCCCTAGAGAGAAGCTCCTATGAAAGGTCTTCCTACACACAGCCCTCATGTTCATTTTGCTGAATCTTACTGCACCCGTCCCTCCAATCCTCTCGACAGACTCTCCGATTTCACTTCCCAATAGACTCTCCCTCCCAGCGAAACTCCCAACATAGTCTTCTCTTGAGTCTTCTTCTAAGAATATCCACTAGTGCACATCACCAAGTCTTCCATGAGTGCCCACACAAAAGATACCAAAATGTGTCTCCCCAACTTCTTTTAAAGTCCATCACTCCTTAGACCTGTAGCCATCTCCTTTCCTAGACAAGTGTTCCCAACTTCCTGGGTACCTCCCTAAGGAGGTGAGCCTCTTTCCGTGAAGACTAGTGAACTTGTGTTTCCTACCTCTTTCCCATGGAAAGGAAAGTATAGTCATTTTGTTGGGATCCTCCAAAAGGGAGTGTGCTTCCCCTTAAGATTCAGACCAATATTCCATGTCTGAATTGCATGCACCCCAAATGCCAAGTGACTCTTCCTTATTTACACATGTGTCCAAGCTCACCAAGCAATGAACCTGGGGAGGAGGTGATTTGAATTCTTTCACAATTCATGGAGGATTCTCTTTCCAAAGCCCCGAAAGTACCCAAGTGTGGGCTTCATGCCCCATCATCCCAGATAAACCCGAGTTGGATATTGAATATTCAAATGCATGGGATTCTTGCCTCATTTGTACAACAACTCATATTAGGCATTCTCAAGGGCGTGGGTACACTTTTTGACTACCATGCAAGGTTCCCACCCAACCGTGCTACTCAACCTCACAATCGTTCTATGGATGGGTAAAATTCCCACTATTCCATATGTTCGATTGCATATCCAACCAACATGATTCCTAAGTGGTTAGGAAGGAACCCCAAGATTCTACTAACATGAGGGGCATGGCAAGGGATGTTGTTATCCTCCATATTTATATAACACCAAGTTCATCACACGTCTATATTTTATAACGAAGTATAGCCAATGATAGAAGGTCGACTAGGAGAGTCAACTTGTGCAAATTGAGGTAGAGAAGCAAGAGATTTATGTGCACCCTAAGCAGTCAAACTTGACTATGTCTTCCTCATTCCAAGGAAGTTAGTAATACATTGGATAAATATATATATATAGATGATCATCTTATGGATCATACTTTATATATGATTTTTTAAATGTTTTTTTGTTGTTGTCTATTATGTCTCAAGCTATGCTCACTTGTGCTTCACTTCTCCATCATTGTCTTTAGACATGACCACTTCATAGAATTCATAACTCCAAATTTTAGAATATCCTAGTTCTCAAACATGCTATATGAACTATTGGATTGAGACCTATCCTTTTCTCTACGAGTCATTTGGAGGCTTGAGCCTACAGAAAATCCCACTCATGCAGGTTCTTTAGTATATTGGATTTTTGTTTTGACATGAATACTAAATAATGGTTTAGATTAATAACCTCAATTATATTACATGGGAAAAATACATGGTAACAGTAATCAAGAGTAAACTGTTCTGGCATTTTAGAAAAACTACAATTCCACATCCTTAGGATAATCAATCGAAAAGCATCATCAACGTGAACAAGGAAGAGGATATAGGAGTCATAAAAACCTACATATCCAAAAATATTTACTTTATTACAAGTGGGATCAATTTTCCAAGTCATGTCTAAGAGATAATGAGGACTCAATTTGACAAGATTGATGAATATCAGGTAGGTTATGCATATTCAGAAATGGTTGATCTCTTTTTATACTCTCCCCTTTGACATGAGTGAATACTATTTGTCTTGTGTGAAGCATATATATTTAAATTTGAGTGAATGCAAATTTTTTTTCCAAAGAAACATTATCATCTTATCGAACTAATTCTGATGAATCAAAAGACAACATATGTTGTATTTTTTCAACATTATATGATAGTTGGGATTCATGAAAAGAAGACAGTAAGGAATACTCCAATTAATTTTGCAATTTTCTAATTATGGAATACGAAAATTTATTGGTGAATGGAAACATGAGGTTAAGGAACAAACTCATATGCTTAAGAGAAAATGTTAGCAATACTATAGAGAAAGAGGAAAATAACACAATCAAGAGGAGGAAGAGGATCATGTCAACTAGACTCATAAGAAGAAGAATGCAAATGAGATATTGACTAAGAAAGTTAAATACAAGAAGATATGTGCATACTATGGGAATATTGGATATGTGGAGAACACTTGGTGGAAAAATATGAAATACCTTCGATAAAGTCAAGAACCTTGAAGGGAAAATTCCAATTGGTTGGTCAACTGACATACACCATTAGATTTTAGAAGATAAGGGAGATAAGGTGTTGCATGCCCAAACTTTTAATGTGATTCAATAGTTGAATTTTGTTCTTTCCATCACATGGCTAAGATGGTTCTCTCTTTTATTCACTAAACAACGATTATATATATATATATGTTTTAGATGATTATCCTCTTACTATCGTTGGTTGTGGTAAGAAAAAATATCAAAATGGTGTGATGATTAATGTGTATCATGTACCTAGTTTGAGTGGTAATTTTTTGTATATACCCAATCTAACCAATGAGAAACAAGGTTGAATTTTATCCTAGTATATTTTTTTTAAGGATATGAATAATAACCTTTTTAATGCTGTTGAGGGTATTGTTGACCCTATTGGTAGAATATATAAGCTCTGATATTTCCCTAATGGTATAATATATACGCATGATGCAAGATCAAATGTGCTCGTAGAAATGACTTGGTAATAGAGAAATTTTTTATGTGAAGGAGTTGGACATCTAAATTTCGAAAGCATAAAAGTAATGGTGAAGTTAAATATGCTTAATTGAAAACTTAGGATTTCTTCCCCTTATGGTATATGTTAAGGGGTTGCTATTAGAAAGCATCACCATGCTACATTTGAACATGGAAAGCATGAGAAAAGACTCATATTTGTTGGCAATACTGATAGGGGGCGGTGAATCAATATCGAGAAGTTTTGACCATTTCAAACATTAATTATATCATGTAAACATTAACCATTAACAATGTTATTCATCGTCACATAAACCATACATAGTGCATAAGATATTTAAGATGGAAACCCAAATGGGAGAAAACCACATAATGATTTTCTTATCTAATAACATGATTACATTCATAGGAAGCACCATCTTCCAAGATTAACCGACACCAACTCGAAGGAGGCACCAACCCCTGATTTACAGGAACCAACCTAAAGGAAGCTCCAACACCCTAATTTACTAGCACTGACCAGAAGGAGACTCTAACCCCTTGATATAACATGTAATGTCTCCATTTTTATAGCACTAGGGAGCAACCACTAGCCTATTAGATCCCCATGGGTCCTAGTGGAAAATTAAATAAATTAGTTAGTAATTTAATTTTATCTATGGTTATCTACAATAATTAAATTAAACCATGGAAAAGGTTGTAGTCCATATTTTCAAGTATTTAATTATTAATTAACTATTTTATGAGGTGTAAATGATTAGGTGGCATAGGATGGTGCATAGGGTATTTAATGGACCCTATGATTTTTCTTCGAAAAAGGAAATTGGGAGAAAAACAGAGAAAATCAATAAATCAAGTGAGGGCGCATTGGATGAGGCAAGTGACAAAATACATTCCATCTTGAAGCCCAATAAGATTATAAAATAAAGAATGCCGTACCCGCTCACGTATTTTTCCAGTTTGAGTTTTGAATTAAGGGCTATGAGATTCTCAAGAATTGGGAGATATGCCCCAAGTCACAGTTGGGAGATGTGCCCTTTTTGTTCACCATTCTAGTTGAGGATTAAACTAGGACATAAAGAGTAAGACATTAATCCTTTTTCATTAAGTATACTTTTAGGTCCATTCCAATTCCATTCAAGTTCAATCTTGTTCAGTGTTGAATATTACATCCATTAGAGTGTTTTCTACAACATTTTGTCTTGCTTATCCTCTTGGAGGTTGATGGTGACCCCATGTGTACTTGCTACTACATTTTAAGCTCTATAATGTCAATTATTTTCCTATAATATTAAATTTAATGATGTTACCTTCTTTTTTAGAAATTATCTTTTCATATATTAATGAATATTTGAGCCTATGCTCGTTGTAATGCCAAATTTAAGTAGTTTTCCATAGTTTTGTATTAGACTGACTTCCATGGCTCCAAATATCTATATATAAGTTCCTTTAGTTATTATACATGTTAATGGACCCATATCATCCTTTATACCATAAATTTGTGACCCATAGAGGCCATTCGAATTTTCTTGGAAATCTCTTAGTTGAGCAGTCTAAAAACTAGTTTTAATATCCTATCTCCCAAACTAAGTCTAGTCGAGTCTAATTGAAAATATAAGGGTTTTTATATCTGTTTGGGGTTATTTTTAGGCCATCAACTCCCATATATGCACCATAATCCATTGACTTCCACATAATTCCTTGGGATATTTCCTAATAGAGTCTTTGGCTTTTCCAAAGGATCGTCTCAGGAGTGATGCACCTAGAGAATGTGTAGCTATCAAATTTGGGAGTTTTTAAAGGATTTTGTAGGTTTTCGTTGAGCTCTATAATGTATTTAAATTCATCTTGTAAAATATTGGAAAGGTTAGACAAAGTTTGGGAGGAAAACTAGCTCATCGGGTTCAAGGCAATTTCCTTGCATTGTTCTATCCAAGTTTCGTCCTGCTCGAGTCCATAAGAGTATTTGATTTATATCAATGGTGGGTTATATATTATTTTTAGTATGATAATGACCCTATATTACTTCCTGGATAAATTCGAAAGAGTCTGGTGGTGTTTTGAATCAGTTGGAAAATAACTAGTTCCAGTTTGCCAATTTCAAACTAGTCAAGGTGTTGAGTCAATGGTTGCAGGAAAACTGATTGAGAAAAGTTCTAAATAATATATTTATAATGAGATAGTTGTTACTTCATATCAGATCCGATATTAGACATAAAAAAGGTCTAAAATAATTCCTTTTGCGATGCTCCATACTTCATTTATTCCACTTAATTTATCTAAACCACTGCTTGAAGAAATTTTGGTTATTAACATATCTTTGGTTGGAAGTTTTAGTGCCTCTATGGATAAATTGGATTTGATATATCTAATATCAGATTGGGCATATTATAGTGGTATTAGAGCATGGTCCTCTGCACCTGTGAGTGGAAAGACCAATCTTCATAAACTTTCAATTGAAGATATATTGGAGATCACATCTTTAAGTTGCAACCATGTCCTTGTTCAATGAAGAAGATTCCGATTGGGATGATTAAGAAGGGGTAATATACATAGATGCAGGTTTTCATATGTCATGGGAGGAGGATGACCTCTTATGTGAATCAATATACATAAATGATGGAATTCCCGATACACCAATGGATAGCCTTGAGGAGGAATTAACAAGAAGGTTAGCAACAAGTGCTAACATGCCTCACTGCTATTAGGAGTATCTAGCTCTTGATGAAAAGATCTGTGTATCTAGTCCCTTCAAAGATTATTTAATTTTCAAGTATGGATTTTGACCTCAGGGTGTTGATGAGTGTTATTTTGAGAGAATGAAACCATCCATAGAGGATCCAAGTTGTTCTGCATCTTTAAGTAAAGAAGAAAAAGAAGAAGGAACCAAATGTGAACATTCCTCACATCCATTTTTATATTCAAACATCATGAGATTATTTTTTTCTTCTTCAAGTAGAGTCTCCAAAAGACTTGATCCTCCTGGAACTCAAGATGTAGAAGCCTCAAGATGGTTGGAATAGAATAGCAATGAAGCATAAGTATAGATCCATGAGGTGGATCACAATTCATTGCAAAGTGACTACAGGAGAGAAAAAAGTTGAGCAGAAGAAGAAGGAGAGGATCTTTGTCCTCCAGAGCCACATTTCCTTACAAGGCCATTGAAGATGAGCGAAAGGGAGATTAGGAAGGCCTTGAACACTTTGCATGACACTAATACATTGGTGTCACACTATTTTTGGAGAATGGAGGAGAAATATTCCATTGAATACTTGGAGAAGATTCAAAAAGCAGTGACAGACATAAGAGGTGAATTTTTACAACTGCTTTCTGATAGATATCATCTTCTTGAGATTGTGAATATGTATCATACTTCCTCACTGGAAGATGAAGAGGAGATTGACAAGATCACTCATGAGTTGGATACCACCCATGATTCTTTGAGAACTCAAAGTGCACTTCAAGAATATGAGATTTAGAATCAGTAGCTTCATGAGAAGCTGGAGAGATCACATTCTACCAACTACATTTTAGTCAACCAATCCCATATGGTTGATTGCATTCATGGTCCTAAGGAGGATCCTCATGTGATGCTAGAACATGAGGTACATTCTGATTTGTAGATTCTTGAGGAGGATATAGTCCTGCAAGATGGAGACCAAGCACTTTTTATGTTCCAAGAATATCATGAGCTGAGTTTAGGAGAGAGTCACATAGTCATGGAGGAGGAAAATGAGCATGGTATCATTGGACCAACAAATAAGGGAGGACATGCATTTTCCAGTTTGACAGATGAATCCTTCATGGAGTAGAGGTTGGTTCATTTTTCATTATCCCACACATAAATGACAACCATTACACATGGGGATGAATATTGGATAAAGGGATTCTTCATGTTGGTGCTACATGCGGAGTAGGAGGCTCCCACATTTGTTGTTGATGATTTGGTGGTCAAACTATGGGGTTTGAAAAGCACACTAGTCCCTTCCCAGCAGTAGAAAAGGTATATAATGTCACCATATGATTCCTATATCATGCATATAAGCAAGGGTGTTCATTCATTCATTGATTGGTGGGATAGATGCACCACTGAGATGAATACTTTGGGAGGAAAATGTTCCTCTTATTTATGCAGTGAAATATTTGTTGTGCCTGACATTGTTTTCATAAGTGGGAAGCAACAAAGACATATTTTGAAGCCATTATATATATCCATTCTTCATGCATCCATGGATTGGGTGAGAAATTACATGGTATATTTTGAATCGCCATGTAAGAAAAGTTCAGTTTGCACTCATGGCATGTTGAAGATAGTAGTGCATGTAAAAAGCAGATGGCACCAGAGGAGATCCAAACTTTGCTAGACCTAATAGAAAAGGTTTTCAGAGGCATTGGAATTGGTGAACTTGTGAAATCAGATCACAGGCTGATTTTAATATTGAATAACACTTCTCACAGAAATTGCTAGTCAATAATTGTCAAGAACACTCAAAATCAGACTCAAGTTTATGCACAATATTAAACTATATTAGAATAAATGTACATCATCCTACCATGTACCATAGAGTGGCTGAAAATACATAGAATTACATCAGAAAAAATAAATTCTTTGGATGCACTTGAATAGCTCACAAAAAGTAGGCTTAATAAACTAGCTAAACCCCCCCAAGGTAAAAACATCCATCTCCAACGCAACCATAAATATCATGAATTTTCCAAAATGATTTTGGAAGGTGATGTATGATGAAATTAGAAAAATAAGGTAGATTTTGGAGTGAAAAAGAGGAAAGGTGTGTTGGCCACAAAAACAACTAGTTGCCAAAACCTGTAGAGTGCCTAGCTTTTACCTTACTACTGAAAAGCAGAAAAAGCAGTGCAAAATAAGGAAAGGTTCCTTTGAAACTTAGAAAATTAAGAAAAGAATTGAGGATGCTCATGAATGTTCTAATGTGGATAAGGATGGTAAGTGGTGGACCAAGGAATTCAATAAGTGGCCAAAAACATAATAAAACTACCTAGGAAAGTAATAAAACGTGAAATAAATTATATCCTAAGTATTAAGTGGGATTTAATTCTCTAATACCCTCCCTTAAGACTGAATGTAGTGAAAAAAAAATCATAAATATCAGGGCCTAGCAACAAAGGCTTGGACACCCTTTACATATCGTTGTCCAAAAAACAAGGAAAGAGGGAACACCTCATGGGAAAAAAACCTCCCCCAAAATGGACAAGAAAAAAACTTGAAACCTGATCTTCAAGAATCCTTCACTTCATGTTCAACCACTCCATGTAGCAACTTAGTATGGCTTAAATTCTTCTCTATGAAGTATTTAGTGAAAATTTCAGCAGTTTGCTCAGTAGTGGGGCAATACTCCAACACAGTCAATCTCTTATGCACTAGAGTCTAGATGTAATGCATGTTCAATTCAATGTGCTTGGTTCTTTTTATGAGTATTCGATCTAAGGATATCCTTATATCACTCTAATTATCAACCCAAATAATAGTGGTAGTGCTAAATTTAATCCAAAACTCACCAAGAATTCCTTGCAACCAGATGCACTGAGTAGCTGCATTCACTGCTCCTTGGTACTTTTACTCTATTGAAGAGAGTGAAATTGCACTTTGATTTTTACTAGAACATAATATAGGACCTCCTCCAAGCATGAATACAAAACCAGAAGTGGATTTCCGGTATGTTCTATCTCCATCCCAATCTGAGTCAGAAAATGCAACTAGATCCAAAGAGGAATTGGCAACATACTGGATCCCATGTATCTTAGTTCCTTGCACAAAGTGAAAGATCCTTTTTGCTGCTCTCCAATGGATCTCATGTGGCTGCTCCATATACCTTGAAACACAAATTACTACATATGTCAAATCTGGTCGGGAGTGAGTCAAGTACAATAGGATTCCAGGTAGTTTCCCGTAGAGAGTGTTGTTCACCAAGGGTGTAGAATCCCCTTCTTCTATCCTAACTTCTGAAAGGAAAGGAGTCTTTGCAGCCTTCCATTATGCCATCTTAAACCTTTTTAGCAGATCAAAATCATATTTACATTGACTTGCAGTGATTCCTAAGGGTGACGGAGTGATCTCAAGCCCCAAAAAATGCCTTAGAATCCCCAAGTCTGTCATGGAGAAATCTTGATGCAAAGTTGTCTTTAGTCTTGAAACATCATCAGCGAAACTTCCTGTGATTAGTAAATTGTAAACATATAATACTATAATCACAATATTACCATTGGTGTGCTTAAGATACACATTTGGATTAGATTTGCATCGGTGAAAATCTCGTGTCAGGAGGAAATGGTCCATTTTTGCATACCAAGCTCTGGGAGCTTGCTTGAGTCGATACAGTGATTTCCTTAACCTGCACACAATTGATGGATCTACAACATAGCCTTCATGCTGCTGCATATAGATCTGCTCCTCAATATCACCATGAAGAAAAGCAGACTTCACATCCATGTGGTGAACTACACAACACTTTGATGTTGCAACTGAGAAAACTAGTCGAATAGAATCCATTTTTACCACTAGGGAAATGGTCTCATTAGAGTCTATAACTTGGACTTGTGAAAATACCTTGGAAAACAACCTTGTTTTTTTCTTGACTGCATCAAAATCAGCAACCATCTTAGTCTTGTAGATCACTTGAATCGTACTAGCTTTCTACTCGGTGGAAGCTTGATTAGCTCCCAGGCTCCATTATTCTGCAAGGAGTGGAACTACTCATCCATATCATATCTCCATATTGTATCTTCTGAGGCTTATTCATATGTTTGAGAATATGATTCAATCAGAAGAAAACATTTCTCAGCAATATTTGGATCCCTCACTGAAAGTGCATTCTCATATCATGACCTTGTCTTCCTAGGATCCTGAGGATTCCCAACAAGTTCACCAAAGGCTTCTGTGGTTTTTGCTGCCAACTTTGGAATTGTTTGTGATCTTGGGTCTACAATCATATCATCAAAATCATCATTTAAATATGAATATCAAGATTCATCATCAAAATCCTCATTCAACTCTTCATTTTCTTCTTTTGGTGGTGGTTGAGAAGACTCTCCAATCTCAACTCCTTGTAGGGATCTTCCTCAAACGGTACACTTCTTTCTATGAATTCTTTGTGGGCAATCAGATCAAGAATGTTGTACCGCTTTGAGTATTCTGAGTAGACAACAAACAAACATCCCCTACTATGTTGCTCTAATTCCCTTCTCTTCTCGGATGCTAGTCTAGCCCATGCCTTGACACCAAAAATATTGAAATGTGTAATATCAAGCTTCTTACCACACCAAGCTTCATGAGGGGTAAATCATTTCAGTGCTTTATGTGGGACTTTGTTTTGTATGTGGGATGCATAGTTGATTGTTTCAGCCCACAAATTTGGTGGTAAATACCTTGCTTCCAGCATACAAGTTTCCATATCCTTAAGAAATCGACTCTTCCTCTCATCAACTCCAGTCCATTAAGGAGTGTATGGAACGGTGTGATGCATGCGGAGGATAGCCACTCCACAGAGATGATGAAAATCACATTTGATGTAATCTACCCCATTATCATATCTGATTTCCTTTATTTTCCTTCCATACTGGTTCTCAACCAAAGCTTTGAAAACCTTGAAATAGCCAAAAAATTCAGAATTAAACTGCAGAAAATAGACCGAGCAATACCTAGTATGATCATCAATAAAATTTAAAAGGTATCTGGATTTTTTGAGTCACATGTGAGGGAAAAGAACAACAATATCACTATGGATCAGCTCCAAAGGTTCATAGGTTCTCTCAGGCCTTGATCTCTCAAACTTTCTCTCTGGGTGTTTTCCTAGAACACAATCCTGGAAGACTCCCTTGGTGAAAGTGATGTTTGGAAACCCTACAACCATGTTTTTATCATGAATTTCATGAAGGTATCTGTAATTTAGATTTCCAAAACTCTCATTCCAAATATTGCTTGCTTCATTAGCATGAGAGAGGAGTGCTACTGGTGGAGAGATAGAAAAATACTGTGAAAAAATGTAGACTCTTGTGGAATGAACTGTAGTGCCTAATGCGACAACTCTTCCTATGGATATCTCAGAGATATCCACATCATTAGGGGTGAAGACAACTCTTTTGGGCGAATAGGTATGTGTCATTTGGTAGATAGACAGTAAGTTTGCAGCTAGACTAGAGACATAAAGGACATTAAAAAATGATCCATTGTCAAGATCTACTCTACATTTACCCTTTGAAGCAATGTTTGAGTCATATCAAATAATAATGATAGGATCTGGTCCATCAAAGGAACTGAGAGTAGCAAATGATTCTCTGGTTACAACCGTGTTCCTTGAAGCTCTTGAATCAATGATGTAAGAAGTAGTTGAAGACGTGTTGGCCATTAGAGCATGGAATCTCTCCTTATAATTTGAGTTAGAACATCCTTCCTTCTTCTTTGTTCCTTTATGAATGGGGATATGGTTCTTCTCAAGGAGTTGTGCCATCTGAACTATGGTCTTTATCATATATGATCTTTTAGGATGAAAGTCGCTTTGGAAATATGAGCACTTGGTTCGCTCCTTCTTCTTCTGTTGATCCTTTCTAGAGGTGGAGGGATCCTATTGTGGCTTATATCTCTCCTTTTTTTGCTCAGAATTATTTTTGGAGTTTTCCTTCTTCTTACCCTTCCAATTCTTTGAGTCACGAATAGCTAGAGCTTGATCTTTTGAAGGCTTCAGTGCGCCAATCAACATAAACTTATTCTGCCCCTGATTCGAAGACTACATGAATTCAGAAAGACTAGGAATATTCCAGTTCTTTATAGTGATTTTTGTAGCATGGAAAGTTGAGAGAAATACTGAGTAGTCTTGCCCCAATTTAGAATGAGTTTCCAAAATTAACTGCTCATCCTTTTTGTCAATACCGCACTGCTTCAGCTGCAAAACTAGTGACTTGAATTTAGAGAAATAATCCTGTAGATTCTCAAAGCTGCTTGAACTTAGAGAAATAATCTCATTCTCTAGTTGATGTCCTCTCAGATCATCGGTTTTACCAAACAAATATTTCAATTTCTCCCAAACTTCATTCGGTGAAGTCAAGCCATTCAAATGGAATAGAAGATCTGGCAATGTGCTAAGGAAAAGAAGGCCATAAGCCTCATCTTTCTAATTGTGCCACTTAGAATTATATAAACCTTAAGTAGTATCTTCCTCAATGCCCATTGTTACTATGTAGAGGCCTTTTGACCTCAACAAAATATCCATCTTGGACTTCCATTGAAAATAATTAAATGGATTGAAAATCACATTCTGAGATGGATCCATGAGTAGACTGAGGTGCGTATTGAGGACTGATATGTACATACAAAAACATAGCCAAAAAAATATATGGATAATGATTCAAGTTATAAAGATTTGGAATATGACAGAAGGAACTTTTAGGATTCTGTCATGCCCGGGTAAACGTCTTGAGCTAAACTCAAGAGTACAAGGAAATGGTCCGCAAAACTTATGTGGAAAATCCTTGCTTCTGGTGCGCTACTGGATGCATGTTTGCTCCCCTAAACAGCTCTTATACCATGTGAAATCAGATCACAAGCTGATCATACGATTGAATAACACTTCTCACACAAATTTCTAGTCTAGAATTGTCAAGAACACTCAAAATCAGGCTTAGAATTATGCACAATATTAAACTGTATTATCATAAATGTACATCATCCAACCATGTACAATCAAGCGGCTGAAAATATATAGAATTAAATCATAAAATCGAAATGCTTTGGATGCACTTGAATAGATCACAAAAAGCATGCTTACTAAACTAGATAAAATCCCCCAAGGTAGAAACATCCATCTCCAACTCATCCATAAAGCTCACGATTTATCCAAACTTATTTTGGAAGGTGATGTAGGATGAAATTAGAAAAATATGGTAGCTTTTGGAGTGAAAAGAAGTAAAGGTGTGTTGGCCACCAAAACGAGTAATTTCCAAAACCTCTAGAGTGCCCAGCTTTTACCTTATCTACTGAAAAGTAGAAAAAGCAGTGCAAAAGAAGGAAAGGTTCCTTTGACACTTAGAACAACCATAAAAGTATCCAATATTCTCATGAATGCAGTCATGTGGATAAGGATGGAAAATGGTGGACCAAGGAACTCAATAAGTGGCTAAAAACCTAAAACTACCTAGGAAAGTAATAAAAAGTGAAATAAATTATATCCTATGTATTAAGTGGGTTTTAATGCCCTAACATAAATTTCAATTTGGTTGTGGGATCCTGGAATTAATCAGAATGATAGATTTTTTAAGATCTCAGTGATGGATCAGGGAGTACAACACAGATTGTGGGATCCCGATATTGATGGGTGTGGATGTATTATACAATTTCCACTTCTTACTTTTATTTGGGACCCTGGGATCATCCCCGGATTCCATAGTTATGGATGAATAATTCACACTATTGTATGGGGGACAAAGACACATCTCAAGAGGAATGGGATGCATAAGGTTGAGTACCTTCCCAAAATTGATCTCCACCTTGGTCATCATCATCAAGTTATCTTGAAAGAAGAAATTTTGCAAAAGAAATATCCTTGTTTCCAATGTTCCTACTTGGGACTTTCATGCATGAGCATTGATTTGGTTGATGCACCTATGACTTCACCTTCTTACATTAACAAAGCATACATCAATCACTTTGGTAAGCTTGTCTTGGTTTTCTTTGATTACATTTTGGTTCATGGTAGGATGTTGGGGAAGTACACTTTTTTCCTTGGAAGCTATATTATGTACTTGGGTGAACAACCATTGCATATAAATTTGTTTGAACATGAAATTGGAAGGATAGTGATATTGCATTTTTAGACTATGATTGAACATGGTAAGGAAGTTGCACCAAATGTGGCTTCCCAAGTAAGGAAAGGAGTCTCCTATGGGGATGAGAATATTCAAAGAGTTCTCAAAAGTGTAAAGAAAATCTTACATCATTGTTCTAAGTTTACCACACCATGTTTCGCTCCACTATGTTTGCTTAAGGGAGATGATTCCAAAGAAGGCATAGGAATGGTTATGGTGCCAAAAATACATCCCATGAATTTTCATCCCTATAAAAGATATTCTTCAATAAAAGTCATGGAGGTGTTATCCACTATACATGTATTGATTAAGAGCAAACAATGCTTAAGAAGGGACATGTTTGAGGTTGAAATTGATCACATTGGTTCAAGGTCAATCTTGACACATAAGGAGCTCAAAGTATGACATCAAGAATGGATTGCATGTGATTCATTTTATGTATTGGAGTATTAAAAGTGGTGCAACACATGGTATGAGGTAGAGCATATTCGTCTTGCTAATATTCTACACTCTCTACCACATCAGGAGCAAGAATGGGTAATGAACAAGTATGCAATTTTGCTTTGATGTTTCTTTCTGATCTCTTAGTGCATGATAGTGATGTTTCAGTAAATATCATTAAATAAACACTTATGTATAGCCCATATCCTATTTTTCATGGGGATAGAATTTCACACATGCATGATCATTCCTATTCCAATTGCTACAAGAGAAGTTGGCCTTTCGCATGGATTGGTTAAATTCAATCCATGTTTTGCAATAAAATTTGCAATGGAGGGTTTCAAAATAAATTTCAGTCACGACTCAATGGAAAATGGTGACCAATGCAAGTTTTCAAAAGGGTCATCTATGTTGGAGATGACATACACATGGTCTATGAAGCATGCTAGTAGAAGTTGGTGGGAAAATGTACCAGTGCTTCATCATCCATATTTTTATTTGCTTGAGGACAAGAAATTTTTTGGGAGGGGAGGATTATAATGTCCCCATTTTGACAACACCAGAAAGAAACCACTAGCCCATTATATCCCCATGGGTCCTAGTGGAAAATTAAATAAATTAGCTAGGAAGTTAATTTTATATATGGTTATCTAGAATAATTAAATTAAACCATCGAGAAGGTTGTAGTCCATAGTTTCGAGTATTTAATTATTAATTAACTATTTTATTAGGTGTAAATGATTAGGTGGAATAGGAGGGTGCATAGGAGCTTTAGTGGAACCTATGAGTTGTATTCCAAAAAGAAAATTGGAAGAAAAGAAGTGAAAATCAATAAATCAAACGAAAAGATGAAAGGAAACATAAAAACAAGAAAGCATAGAAAAGAAGAAAGAAAAATAAAAGCATGAAAGAATTGGAAAAGCATAAAATAGCATAAAAATAGTAAATCACTAGAAAAGGAGGAAAGCAAAGAAAATCAAGGAAAAGAAGGAGTTTCCAAAAGCAGGAAAAGCAAACTAAAGAAGAAAGGAAAGAAAGAAAGGAAAAAGAGGGATAATGCTACCAGTCCAAAAATTAATCAATGATGGCGCATTAGATGAGGAAAGTGACCACATAAATTGCATCTTGAAGCCAAATCAACTTATAAAATAAAGAATGGTGCACCCACTCACATATTTTTCCAGTTTGAGTTTTGCATTGAGAACTTTGAGCTTCTCAAGACTTGGGAGACGTGCCCCTTTTGTTGATCATTCTAGTTGAAGATTCATCTAGGACATGAGGACTAAGGAATTCATCATTTATCATTGAGGATACTTGCATGTCCATTCCATTTCTATTCAATTCCAATCTTTTTTAGTGTTGAAGATTTCATCCATTAGAGCATTTTCTACAACATTTTGTCTTGCTTATGTTCTTGGAGTTTGATGGCGATCCCATAGGTACTTGATGCTACATTTGAAGCTCTGTAATGTGAATAATTTTCCTATCATTTTCAATTTAATTATGTGACCTTCTATTTTTCAAATTATCTTTTCATATATTAATAAATATTTGATCCTATGCTCATTGTAGTGCCAAATTTAACTAGTTTTCCAAAGTTTTGTATTAGACTTACTTCCATGGCTCCAAATATATGTATGTAAGTTGATGAAATTACTAGACATGTTAATGGACCAATATCATCTTTAATACCAAAAATTCGTGACCCTTAGAGGCCATTCGAATTGTCTTGGTCGAAATATCTCAGTTGAGTAGTCTTAAAACTAGTTTTAATATCCTATCTCCCAAATTGATCCGAATTGAGTATAATTGAAAATATCAGGGTTTTTATAGCTAGTTGGGGTTTTTTTCAGGCCATCCACTTCGATATATGCACAATAATCCATTGGGTTCCACATAAGTCATGGGGATATTTCCTCAAAGTCTTTGGCTTTGCCAAAGGGTCATCCCAAGTGTGATGCACCCAGAGAATGTGTAGTTGTTGAAGTTGGGAGTATTTTTAGAATGCTATAGGTTTTCCTTGAGCTCTAACAGGTCCTAAACTCATCTTGGGAAAATTTGGAAAGGTTAGAGAATGTTTGGGAGGCAAACTAGCTCATCAAGTTCAAGGCAATTTCCTTGCATTGATATGTCCAAGTGTTTTCTTGTTTGACTCCATAAGAGTCTTTGATGTCTATGAGTGATATGTTATATATTTTTAGTTCTGATGGTGTTTGGAATAAATTGGAAAAGAACTAGTTCCAGTTTGTGAATTTCGAACTAGTCAAGGTGTTGAGTTAATGGTTGCAAGAAAATTGTTTGAGAAAAGTTCTAAATCATATCTTCATAACCAGATAGTTGATACGTCATATCAGATATGATATTAGACACAAAAGAGGTCTGAAAGCATTCATTTAGGGCTGCACCACATTTCATCTATTCTAGTTGATTTATATAACCACTACTTGAATAAATTTTGGTTATTAACATATCTTTGGTTGGAATTTTGGGTGTCTTTGTGGATAAATTGGATTTAATATCTCTAGTATCAGATTGGGGATATTACACCATAGGATCCAACCTATCCTTTCCCTGTCATGACACCCTTATATAAATAAGAAGATCAGTCGACCATTGTCACTATATCACTATCAAAACCTATACCTATATCACTGTCTTTGTCAATATATACCTGTATCACTTCCTTAGTCAACTTGTACGTGTGTCACTGCATCACTACCTCTGTCAACATGTCACAATCAGTATCTCTGTAACAATGCCCCATTCATTGTCTCTACAATCGGTATCTGTTTCTCTATCAACATGTACCTTTATCACTTCCTTGATCAACCTATATCATTGTACCTATCACAAAATTTGTATCTCTATCTTAATGCCACAATCACTATCTCTTTCACAATGGCATTGTCAATGTCACAATGCCATGATTAGCGTCACGCTGTATCAATATCTATCACACTATATCAACTTGTGCATTCCTCAAATATATACTCAGAAACAATCATCCATTGATTTCATTTTCATCCTCAACTTTTACATCATAAACTTTTTCAAACCATTGAAAATTCCAATGGATGAGCCATATGAAAAAACATAACCCGAAACTATACTAAGATAAACACAATGATCTATGCCATGACCATGATACAATATGGCCAAATAATCACCATGATCTATAGCAACAAATAACCAATATAATCTCCAAGATCTATGCCAAGATGATCATAAAATATGCCAAGATAAATATCAAGGTATATGCCAATATCACCATTAATTATTCGAAGAGATAAGCACTAGAGCATGTAAAAAATTTATATCTTTTTTCAAGACAACAAGATGGAACCTAGTCCACGAGAGGCTTGACCATCACAAGAGAGACCCATGTACAAGAACCATACCTTTTCCAATATGAAGAATAAATAAATAAATAATTCACCAAAACATGATCTAGATCATGCCATCACATAGACCTTCTAATAAGCTTTCCAACGAGCTAAGAATTTCACAATTTTGATATCATATGAGAAAGTTATGACAATTTTAGTGAATATCCTCAACCCAAACAATATTTATCCTCTACAAAGTTTCGTGCTTTTCTCCAAGAAGTGCAAAGTACTAAAGAAATACGTGATGTATGGATCAAACGAAATATTTGATATTCTATTTATACACTTCAACATGCCTTGTAGCTTCTTTCAGGGTATCCTTAAACTCATCCTTAATTTTTGGATCTCCATATTTGAAGGGGTCCTCAATGGTTAGTACCCCACTTTAAGGGTCCATCATGACACTTCATGCCAAAACTTCAAGATCACTCCATATATTCTCAAACGGGCCTTAGGGCTTGTCCACAAATCATCATACTTGGTAGATACATCATTGTTTGTTGTGGGTATCCTTGCCACTTCATGTGGTCCAATGGGCCAACGTACCACAACTTTTGGGATCATGTGGACCAAACATCATTATTTTGGGGATACTTCATGCTTCACACCAACTTGGTTTGGACCAACTTTGGGGACTCTTTAGAGCCTTCTCCACCATGGTTCATGTAACCCCAAAATCATGGGAAAGTGGACCAAACACCATTGGTTCGGGGTTTCTTCACCTTTTATTTCAACATCATCATACTTGGTGGATACAACATTGTTTCCTGCGGGGATCCTTGCCACTTCATCCGGTCCAATGGGCCAACATATCATAACTTTTGGGATCATGTGTACCAAACATCATTATTTTTGGGATACTTCATGCTTCACACCAACTTGCTTCAGGGAAACTTGCTTCAGACCAACTTTGGGGACTCTTTAGAGCCTTCTGCACCATGGGTCATGTAACCCCAAACTCATCGACTAGTGGACCAAACATCATCATTTCATGGTTTCTTCACCTTTTATTTCAACATTCTCTTGTGGATAAATACTTATCACTTAGGGGGATACTGCTCATGGTCATATGGACCAATCCTTCTATTCATGTGGACCCAAAACCATGGCTTTCAGGGTTATGTGGACCCATCATCA
Organism: Larix kaempferi; assembly: GCA_027924585.1. NCBI lineage: Eukaryota > Viridiplantae > Streptophyta > Pinopsida > Pinales > Pinaceae > Larix > Larix kaempferi. The sequence goes on along the minus strand of BSBM01000096.1, from coordinate 30,058,471 downwards.
TGATCTTGGGATATCTTTCACACTTCATCCCAATATGCTTTGCACCAACCATAGGGGATATTTAGGGCCTTCTCCAACATGGGTTAAGTGACCCCAATTGCATGGTCACGTGGACCCAACACAACTATTTTAGGAATTTCTTCACATTTCTTACCAAAATTTCTTAGGAAAACCTTTAGGGAATTCCTTACACTTCTTATCATCATGGTTAGGTGGCACACAATCATGGTCACATGACCCATTATTGTGGTCATGTGAACCCAACATCATTTGCTTAGGAAATTCTTCACACTTCTTTACGGAACTTTAGGAACTCCTTTACACTCCAAATCATCATGGTCACTAAGATATTCTCTAGTGGATTTGCACCACTTGTGTACAACTCAAAGTGGTTTCCAATGAGCGACATGTGCAATCGCTACACTATAATAGGACCAATTTGGAGTTATGTACACTTGTGACAACCATTCTTCTCCAAGGGATTCCTTAGGATCATTAGGGTCTTCTCTAGGGGATCCAAGGCTTCATCAAACATTCCCAGACAATCTATCTCTATTCCAACCTCATCATCATTATCACCTTGACACTAATGGAAATACTACATATATATTCACCCTTTTGATATAAATGACAACTTCTTCCAACAATATTGAATTTTTCCATAGTGACTTATGTGCAATCAAGAAACCATCACCAGTAGGCGCAAAGTATTTTTTGACTTTCATTGATGATTCTTTTATCTATACTTGGTATTAGAGCTAAAATATCTTGAATCCCATTTAATAATAGATAGAATTTTAGTTAGTTGATGATGTCAAAGGATATAGAACTATTTTCACATAGTAAGCTCAACCATGCTAGTACATAAAGAGGAAATACAATTACCATTTATCAATAAAGAAGAAACTTGAAAGGTTAAAGACATAAAGTTGAAGAGCCATCTATTGCTTGTAATTTGTTAAGAGATATTTAATTTGCAATAGGAGAAGGATTCAAGCAACCAACCCCCAAAAAATATTTATGTGTGAGAAAGAATAAGGATTTCCATGCTCATTTTCAATACATATTATGTTAAAATATTAATGATGCAATAAAGTGATATTATTATAGTCAAGAGGGGCAACTTTAAAACTAGAATAGAGATTTAATGTTTTCCCACTATTTATTTTCAATATATGTAAATTATATTGACACACGAATAAATGCGCTTTTCAATGTTCTCCTAGGGAATTAGGTGACTGTCCTAGTTGGGTACCTCGCTAACTCAATAAATGCAGATATTTCCATAGGGATATTTCTTGTTCAACCTTGTGTATCTAAAATTTGGAATATGGAATATGGTATTTTTAACTCAATGTGAGGTTTCATGGAGTGAGTGTTCATATAAACACTATGAAATCATATAAATAGCAATTATGCATTTATTAATGCTAGCACAAATGGTTGATGCATTCAATGGATGGATGCTCATCTAGAAAATACATTATTATAATTGAATTCCATAGAAGGGTTCCTAGGAGACCATGTAGTAATGAAAGAAAAGACCTTCTGCTACCCTTGAGGAGTTATGAAGAAGTGAAATGAGTGGTGTGAGTTATTAATGGAAAAAAATAATTTTTTAATTACTCCATAAGGAAATATGTAATTAACTAATAACCAATTCTGGAATATAAATATGGCAAAGAGTGTTATTGTTTAACTGTGACTATTGACACATTTGTTGATAATGTCATTGCATTATGTAATTATTATTGTTCTACTAATGAATGCATGTATTGTAAATATATTTCATTGCATTTGAGACATATATAGCTTAGAGTGGTTGAATTATTTATGAGTTATAGTTCTTACATCACTTCAAGATGTGTGTAAATGTTGCTATCAAAGTATTATATGCATGGATACTCATAATTTGTTTGGTTAACTGAAAAATTCAAATTGTAGGTAGAATTGTTTCGAATATTAAGATGAGTATAAGTCCATATGAACACTAGATGCTAGCTCATACAAAGGATAGACATTATGGGAAGGGTCTCATAAATGTTGTGAAGTTTGGTTTATGAATGAGATAGATTTGAAAAAAATAATTATATCAAAATCATATGATGATATATCATGGTAATTGTTTGTGTATAATACAAGTGAGATGATGGATCTATCGAGTGAGGACATATGGTGGCTACTTAAAGCTTGCAAGAAAAAAGGCACGATGCTACTGTAATGACGCTTAAGAACATATATGTCTTTGCTCTTCGTATGCAAGAAAGACTTGGAAAATTATGGTTCCTCCAAGGGACTGTTTATAAAATAAGGGGATGCCTAAGCCTAGACAATAAGTGATTGCAATTGGATTTATTTTTATATTTTAGCTTTTGTTATGAATATATATGATTTGGTTATGAAACTTGAACCTTTATTAATGGATTAAGTGTTTCTTAAAATAGCTATGATAATAATGTTTGTTCTTTGATGATGTAATAGGAATGTATCAAAATGATAAACAAATTGGAGGTATTCCAAGGTAGTACAAAATAATTATTGAACATTGCTGTCCAATATATCCAACACCAAGACAAATTGACCTTGAAGACAAAATCATCGCATGTGCAACTAAAAAATGAAGACACAGGAACCTTGCTAAAATGAAGAGAACATCGAGTGTGATGTTCAATACAAGGGGTACGCAAATTTAGTACCCCTATCTCAACCCTCTGGACTTGATATTGTTTATATTTTAATTATTTTTTATTTATTATGTTTTTTGTTAAAACCTTGAGGTATATGCAATGGTTATTATCAACACTGACAAACATTATCATTATAATGTTGATGAAATGTTCCAAGGCTAACTTATGGTGAGGAAATCGATGGGTCTATGAGTCCACCTATGAGGTAAGCAAGGGGGATGAATGGGAAATGATGTATTCCTTATGATTACGATTTAACCTATCCAAATCCTCATTTATTTGATTCTCCTATTTCCATTTATCCTTTAGTTTATGCTAAATTGAGAGCATACTTATGTGAAAGTGAAAATATGAATATGAGAACATAGAAATCCTATGCAAATGTGTTTTGATACTATTTTGTGTTAACTAGCTTCTTTTCTTAAGGAACCAACAATGGAATGGAGTAAATAATTCTCCCCCACATTCATTCTCTCATTAATGGATGTGAATTCCAATGGGGAGAGAAAATGTTAGAAAAAATAGAGTTATTGGAGATAAAACAAGGGTTTCAAGGAAGAAATATTAGCCCAACTCTCATATGATCCATGGAGAGATGAAAGAAAGGATTATAGGTTAAATTAGACATCACCGGAGAAGATATAGATACCATTTCAAAACTATAAAAGTTGTTGTGTTTTTAGTTTGTCCAAAGAACCATAAAATACATGTCCAAGAAGCTTCACAATATCATAAATGAGACTTGGAAGTAGGTAGTTCCTTGGGCTCACATTAGAAATATTGAAGAAAATTGAGAGGAAGGGCATGCCTAAGGTCTTGAAGAGAAAATAAAGAATAACTTATTGTGTTGTAATTATAATATATCAATGAGTGTGAAGAGATGTGCTAGCTAATAGATTGAATAAAAAAATAATAGATACTTTCTTGGTTTGTATATTGGAAGCCTTTATTACGAAGAAGAGGGATTTTGGAAACATTGTCAATATTACCTTCCTTAGTAGTGTTGTATTCTAGCATGGGTGTGGCATTCTATAGTGATATAGTCTATGGTTGGGAGGAAATCATTCCCCCCACGGTTAGTTTCCTTGGAGATCCATCTTGGAAAAGATGATTCTACTCTTTCTTAATTCTTATTTATGAATTCAATATTTTAGAATGATGAGTACATCATATAATTATCATGGTATTTTGAATGAAAATTTCCTATAGGGGATTTATCCTTTGTGTGATTAATTCATGTGCATATCGTTCTTGGAAAAATGGTTTAATTTCTTGCATGACAACTAGTTGACAAAAGAACTAAGGGAAATGTTTCATTGTCCCATTATGATTGATAAATGGGTGTTGCAAATGAACTAAATCTTTAATGTTTTTGGAATAGATTCATATATGTATAAAAATTGTATCACTCAACCCCAATCAATAGTTCAAAGTGAAAGAATCCATATAGTTTTAAAAATGGAAAAATTCTTTGTTTTCAACATTATATGGATGCACAAAACACCCTACAAAGAATTACCTATATCTGAAAAACTATCAACTAGGTAGGTGTGAAATTTTGTGTGATGATTCTAAACATACCTGTTAACATGCTCACCAAAAATATTAGATAACAATGTCTCCGTTTGTGAGATATTAACTATGCAATAATCACATTTTCCTCAAATCTAGTGGTGGGTGTTTGATGGAGGAAATGAGGTGGGAATCCAATAGAAACCTACAAAGTGTTTGAGAAAATGTCTCTACCATTTTCCTTTCTTTGATATTTTCCACAAAGTGTTTGAAAAAAGGACTAACATTTTCTTTCATTTAAGGTTTCCCACAAGGTGTTTGTTTGACAAAATGTCTCTACCATGATGGCGAAAGATGAATTGTATCCCATTTAATGATGTTTATTTTGATCTAAAATGTGTCATCTTTATTATTGGATTAATTCCTTGAATAAATATTACCCAGAGCTCTTTTCTTATACACATATGGATGTATAAATGTTAGATAAATCTCTTTGTTCACAAGCAATGAATGCTTTCATTGAGTGTTTTTATGGTAGAACTAATTTTAGTTGAAGTCAAACTTTAATTATTCAATAGTGCTTATATCTAAGGGTTTATCTTATTGGGAAGTGGACAATACTGTTGGGGCATTTTTCCTTATTTTGAATTAAATGCATTTTTAGTTCCATGCCTAGCAATTGATGTGGTGGGTGAATGAGATAATGTTGTCTTATGAGAGTAAGGAGAAAGAATCAAATTGTGGACTATTGGTCTAGTTAAACGAACATATTTTTTTTATATACATCTATAAGAACTTGGAAATTGCTTGCAAGCCCAACATTGCGATATGCAATGGTACTTTAAGCAAGGGGGCATGAGGAGGAGGGGGAAGGGAGGGGGGGTATGATTTTAATTTTTTTTATATAGTGTAGGGGGATGGGTTTAGGTTTGATTTTAATTTGTTTTTTTTAATTTTTTTTAATATAGTTTAGTGGGGCGTGTTTAGGTTTGATTTTTTTTTCATATATATAGTTTAGGGTGGTGGGTTAAGGTTTGATTTTAATTTTGTATTATATAGTTTAGGGGGGGTTAGGTTTTAATTGTTTTTTAATTTTTTTTATTATATAGTTTAGGGGTTAGAGGGCAAGTTTACATTATTTTTTAAATTAATTATCATATATGTGTGGGGGGTTTAGGGGGTAGGGGTTATTTAATTGTTTTCGGTTTAGTTTTATCTATGATGGAAGGGGAGGAGGGACAAGTTAGGGTAAGGGTACAAATATTTTTTAATTTTTTTAAACATTTTTCAAATAGAGTTTATAGTGAATATTGATGTTGATTTTGTTTAGATTATGAATGTTTGTTGATTGCATTTTAAAATTCTACCTTTTGGATATAGGGAGAATGGCATCAAGAAAGATATATATAAATGTTTCTGGATCAAGAGCAGTGATGATTCTATAAAAAAAAATAGTTGAGGCATCTAAGAATGTTAAGCCTCAAGATGAAGTTTTTAATTTTGATGATTTAAAAATGAACAATGATAGAGAATGGAAACATGCAGCAGAAGAAGACAGATCAAACTATCATTGGCATCTGAAGGAAAAATATCAAGGAAAACCAGAAAGTATTCACTTATATTCTTCTGCATTTCCATATATTCAATCAAATTACCATCCATTGGGATTGTTGAGAGATATATGTGTGATGTCGGATACAAAAACTATTTATGCACAAGTGAAACAAGCCAAGACCTTTGCCAAAATCTGATATTGTTTGAAGTTTTCAAAATATAATGTTCAAGAAAATTTCACATAATTTTGTCAAGGGGTCATGCATGAAATTGAAAGCGGGAGAGTAAGTTTGAATATTGATACTATTCTTAAATTGGTTTTGTTATAACTTGGATAACACAATGTAATAGATTTAATATGATAATGTTTTTATTTTTCAGGATTTTTCCATGTCGATTTCAAAAATGTTTAATAGAATTTATTATACAGAGCACAATCATATGGATGTCATTAATGCCACTGTTCAAAAGGGAACAGAAGCAATGAAGACGAAACACATGTCAAATGTTCAAACTGAAGAAGTACAAGCACAAAGAGGAAAGGGCATCTGGAGATCAAATCAGGTACCCAGAAGGTTTATATTTAAATCTTCATCTCGCCCAACTGAACATGTTGAAATGGTTGCAAATGAGCTTGCTACTCCTGCTGGTAAGAGTAAGAAACAATATCGTAAAAGAAATATGGTTGAGGGTGTTTCGATTCCCGTTGAAGGCATTGTTGATTTAGAAGGAACTCCTTCAAATCAGGAAAAAAGGAGATCTGTTGTTACTAAAGGCAATATTATTCCCGAATCTCAGAGTGAAAATTCTTGGGGCAATAGGGAAATCATTACTCAAGGTGTTGATCTAGAGGATGGCATTGTTAAGTCAACACAAAATGCCATTCGAGATCGATTGCAGAGGGATAAATTGGTTAACAATGGACATACATTTGAGTCGAATGTGAATCAACTTTATAGACCCACAGAAGGGAAAGATCAATTTAGAATTAGAAAACCACATCACTTGCATATTCACAAATTTAAAGCATTTACGAGGAACAATCCCTATGCACATGTGGTTGACTACCTAGTCCTTGTTGACCCGAAAGATGTTCCTACTAGAGATGAATTTGATCAAACAATATGTTTTCATTACAAATATTATGTTCTTGGTGGGAATCATTCTGCAGAGGAAAGAAGAGAGTTGATGGAAGAATATCCCAATAACCCTGTTTTTGAAACAGTCAAATGCATCATTTATGCTAGTTTAACAGATGTAGAAGCAAAGTTGTTGGAATGGGATCATAACATAGATAGTGAATATAGGTTGACAATGACATTTATTCAAAGGGTGAGATTTATCCACAGTAAATTTGTGCAAATATGTGGTGGGGAAAAATCTAGAGTTGATGCAATTTTTTGGAGACAATGTTGTATGGAAATAGATATCCCTATTGAATAGGATAATGTGAAACAAAAAAATGCCAAAGGAAGCGATGCATTCATAGCTGTAGATGCCTATTTCTAGTTGGCTTTCAGAGTTGGTAAAACATGGGATTTGATTGATGAAATATTTAGCCTGTGTGAGAATATTGGCATAAAAAATCGGAAAGTGAAAAAAAGTAAAGTTGTTCCATGGAGTGGTGGTAATAGAGGTCCTGACGTCAAGAACCTACCAGAAGACATGACTATTACACCTTGGAGAACAATACAAGGTGTGAAGGATGAAACATTAATAGCTACATTACTATCATGAGTAAAGATGGGTGATTTATCCATGGAGGAAATGTGCAACGAATTTGACAAGTTGATGTTTTTTTATGGTAAAATATTTTGTTCTTTAGTTTAACCTTTTTGTTATGTTCTAAGTATTATGTTATATTATTATATATGATTGTAAACATCGTTTATTGTTTCATTGTCTAGTCACAAGGTCTACATGAAAATACAAGAGGAGATGGTTATAATGTTGAATGCGAAGAGTTGGGATGATGTCAAATGCAACTATACAGACTCAAGCTCGATAGAAACCTTAAAACAATTTTTTGTTGCATTCAAGAAGGTATGTTGATCTATGATACACCCTATTTTATTTATTTTCTAATTCAATTCATTTCTATTTTATTACTTATAGATATAATTTTCATTTGAAGATGCCAAAGAGGGGTACAAATAGAGTACCAGAGTCGTTCAAAATGCATATCCAAAGAGAAAAAATAGAACGACAAAGGAGAAAACGTCTTGCAAATGTTGAACTTGATGATACACTTGATCATTATATTTGGAATGGGCTTGACATTGTGAAATATAAAGTCATTTTAGGTGACTGTGCAGACATTGTAAATATTGTTCCTAAAAAGGAGTACGAACTAGTGATTGCAAATATCCCTCATGGATACAATATCTGAAACACTACTTATGATTATGCGCCTTATACTTACCAATCATTCAATAAAGTTTTTTTGGGATTTGTAGATGTCACAACATCACCACTATGGAGATTTGTTTTTTTCCATTCAAACACTCAATTGTTGATGTATATGTAACTTCGGAATGTATTTCACCTATGTATATTGTACTCCTATAGAGATGTTATTATTCCTCTATACAGAAGTGTCGTCATTTGTATTGACAAGTGTCGCAAGTGTCGTAACTTTCTGTGATGGGTTATTAGACCACAAAGTGTGGGGTCGGCCCAGATTAATGTAACCATGGGTTATTAAACTGAGTTAGACAAGTCCTCTATACGGAAGTGTCATCATTTGTATTGACAAGTGTCGCAAGTGTCGTAACTTGCTGTGATGGGTTATTAGACCACCAAGTGTGGGGTCGGCCCAGATTAATGTAACCATGGGTTATTAAACTGAGTTAGACAAGTTGACCCTGTTAGTTTATTGTGAAGGACAGGACAAGTATAAATAGAGATTGGGAGATCTCTATTTGATCATCTCATTACTCGCTCTTACATCACTTGAAAAGTGGCCCACTAGTTGAGGAGGAGGAGTAGTTGCTAGTAGAAGACTAGATCTCTTGTATTTGGTTGTATCATTGCTCTTTCTATCTCTGAGGAAGTTGTGGGGTTTTTCACCTTTATGGTTTTCCCTAGTGAAACTCTGTGTGTCTATTGTCTCATGTGATTTCTTGTTGTGATTGATATCAATTGTTATACTTGATATGATGTAGATGTTATTCTCTCAGTAAAGATCCTAGAGTATATTGAATTAATGCTAAAAAATTAACATGGTATCAGAGCTAAGTGGCAGAAACTAGGGTTTCTTGTTTATTGGGTTTCTCTCCACATATTTTGGAAAAGCAGCAAGGTAGATTGACTCTACTCATCAAGGTGAATCTTTCGGTCCAATTGGAATTCAATTCTGAGCACTTTCAGTTTTGGCCCTAAAAATTAGGGTTTCTACAAAAATAGGAATTTCTGAAATCTGAAGACATAGCTGGAAGATCCTTGGAAAAATTGAATTTTAGAGCTTTGGATCGAGATTTTTGGTTGGGTAAAGCTCTAGGAAACACAAACCCTAATTCAGGGTCCTCCCTAATGAATCCGGGAAGACTAAAAGGCATTTTTGAAGGGTGAAACTTTGCAGATCTCAAATTCTGAGCATACCAAGCTGATCAGATCATCACGGTGCATCTTTCTATCCTTCTAGAAAATTGAAATTCAAATTTTGAACTTTTAGGGTTTCTCTAACAAACCCTAATCTGGGACCAGATCTAGTTTTCAGCAAATCAAGTGGTAAGACCTAAATATCTTCTATTTCCATTTGAAGTACTCTTTAATATGTCTCACCACACCAAGCTTGAGGATAAGCTTGAAGGGGCTGATAACTTTCGAGCATGGAAGTATAGGATTTTGGGTTAATCCTAGAAGAAAATAAGTTGGACTCTTACATAAGCTCTAAGGTCCCTGTCCCAGAAGGAGAAGAGGCTAAAGCTCTTCACAAGAATAACTTCGTCAAGGCAAAGAGGATCATTGCTGATTCTATCAAGGATCCTTTCATCCCACATGTGTCATCTTTGAAGACACTCAAGCAGATGTTTGATTCCCTAACCAAGCTATTTGAAGGGAAGAACTTAAATCAAAAGATGACCCCGCAGAACCAATTGAAAGGGGTAAAGCTTCAGAATGGAGAGACCATTCAATCCTATTCTCTAAGGTCTCTCAGATCAAGGAACAACTCGAAGTTGTGGATGAAATTGTGGATAATGGTGAAGTTGTTATGACCACACTAAATGTCCTACATAGGTCATGGGATTCCTTTATCCAAGGAATCTGTGCAAGAAAGAAATTGGTCTCCTTGAGTAGACTGTGTGAGGAATGTTCCCAAGAAGAGGCTAGGATTGTAGCTTGAGAAGAGAAGATGGGAAATGAAGATCAAGCTCTCACAACAGACACCAAGAAAGGAAAGTCTAAGAGGGAGCATTCTCATGCCAAGAAATATTCACACTACCATCAACATAAAGATAAGAAAGATCTCAAATGCTTCACATGCAATGAGAAGGGACACTTTATTGTAGATTGTCCCAAGAAGAAGAAAGACAACAACTTCAACAAGAAGAAGAACAACAAAAGGAGATATCATGCTCATGCCACTGAGGATGATGAACCTCCTAGGAAGAAGGTTAGAGCAGAAAGTGATGACTCATCTAGTGAAGATGAATATGTTCTAATCTCATCCCTCACAGGTACTATCTCTCATGGATGTAATGATTGGCTTATTGACAATGGGGCTTCCAAAAACATGATTGGGTTTAAAGAATATTTTGTAAATCTATTTGGACATGAATCACCTTATAAGGTGAAACTTGGAGATGATTATCAATATCCTATCAAAGGAAGTGGTGAAGCCTCCTACAACCTAAACTCTGGAAAATCCTTGAAGATGAAAGATGTGTTATTTGTACCTAGGCTCAAGAAGAACCTACTCTCCATCTTTGCATTGGATGCAAAAGGCATGAGAGTTTCATTTGTAGATGGCCAAGTCCTAATGTGGCCAAAGGGTAAAACTATTGATGATGCAATGGTGATTGGAGAGCAAGAGGGATGATTGTACAAATTGAAGGGACAGCGTGAACATGCCATGGTACATGAATCCATGGATCCAAGTGAACTTTGGCATCGAAGGCTTCCACATGTGCACTACAGAGGACTACCAATTGCAAGTAAAGCTGTAGAAGGTGTTCCTGAAATCAAGTCAAAGCATGAAGGTGTTTGCAAAGGATGTGCAAAAGGAAAGAACATTAAGAAGGCATTTCCAAGTAGTGAAAGCAAAGCAAAAGGGATCTTGGAAATTATCCACTTCGATGTATGCGGTCCGATGTCATCTAGTTCTCTAAGTGGGTATGTATACTATGTCTCTTTAATTGATGATTTCTCTAGGAATACTTGGGTCTACTTCTTGAAAAACAAAGATGAAGTATTCAACAAATTCAAGGAATTCAAGGCCTGGATAGAAAACCACACTGAAAAGAAGTTCAAGACCTTTAGATCCGACAATGGTGGAGAATTCACTTCAGCATACTTCAAGTGCTATACAATTATTCAGGGATTAAGAGGGAGTTCACCACTCCTTACAATTCACAACAGAAAGGAGTAGAAGAAGTTACTTCAGAATAGGACTCCGACAGCTCCTGCAATGAAACAAAGATTCAGAGGGAGTCCACCCAACAAACAAACAAAGATAAGTATTTGAATTGTCATTTCTTGTATATTCTATTTGTTTAAATAATGTTATTCAATGATGTATATGCTTATGCTCCTAGACTTAGGTTGTGTATTATGCATATTAGAATAATTGCATTGATGAACAAGATACTACTAATATGTAAGTAATGGGTAAGTGGCCTATGGTACTGTACAACATTCCATTACCACTTATCTAGAATGAAACCTCTTTGCTGACATGTTGGGAGTTGTGCACACTCTTAACAATGTTCTGGTAAAGATTGGATGGCATCTAGAAAGTTATGGGATATGGATAAATGCTGTATTGAAGCATTGCCTAAATTAATTGCATGACTATATGACATATTTCTTTATGTGTAAAAATTTGATCTGAAAACTATGAGATGTTTCTAATCATGCAATTTAACTTGCTTTGTAGGAAAGATCGTGTACAATCACCTACAAAAGAAGGACTACAACATTTGTTCAACCAAAGAAGTTTAAAGAAATCTATCTCTTGAAGATATTGAAGAATCCGAAGTTCCTAGGATCTAGGATGGAGTAATGGTAGAATGCCATGGTCGAGGAATACCAGTCAATCATGAAAAATGATGTTTGGGATGTGGTCCCAAGACCAAATGGGAAGTCTGTGGTGAATTCCAAGTGGATCTATAGGATCAAGCATGCTGTAGATGGCAGCATAGAAAAATATAAAGCAAGGTTTGTAGCTCGTGGCTTCTCCCAGAAAGAAGGAATTGATTATGAAATAGACTTTTGCTCATGTGGCCAGATATACTTTCATTAGATCAATACTTTCTCTAGCTGCAGTGATGAAATGGAAGGTACACTAGATGGATTTCAGGACTACCTTCTTGAATGGTGTAGTTGAAGAGGAAGTGTATGTGGAGCAACCACTCGGGTTTGAGACACATGATCGAGAGTCACATGTGTGCAAATTGAAGAAAGCCCTGTATGGTTTGAAACAGGCACCTAGGACCTGCATGGAAGGATAGATGGATTCCTATCCAGTTTGGGATTTACCAAGAGTAAAGCGGATTCCAACCTTTACTACAAGGTTGAGGAAGGCAATCCAGTGATACTACTATTATATGTGGATCACCTATTTGTAACAAGTGAGGATAGACTAATTACCGACATGAAGAGAAAGCTTGCTGCCGAGTTCGAGATGAAGGAATTGGGTATGATGCACTACTTTCTTGGTATAGAGGTGTGGCAGAGTCTAGATGGAATCTTCCTTGGACAAGGGAAGTATGCAATAGAGATCCTGAAGAGGTTCGAGATGATGGACTGCAAGGCTATTGCCACACCTATGGTATTGAACCTTAAGCTTCTGTGTGATGCTTCATCTAAGCCAGCTGATGCTATGATGTATTGTCAAATGATTGGTCCTTGATGTACCTGACGAATATGAGACCAAACATATTATTTGCCGTTAACACCTTGAGCCAGTACTTGAAAGATCTGATACATGTTCACCTGATAGCTGCAAAGCATATTCTGAGGTACCTGAAGGGTACAGTTGACTAAGGAATCAAGTATGAGGTGAATGAAAATTTTAACCTAGAGGGTTATGTTGATTCGGATTGGGCAGGAAGTGCCATTGATCGGAAGAGAACTTCAGGGTGCTGCTTCAGTATGGGATCCAGTATGATCTCTTGGTTTAGAAGGAAGCAGTCCTGTGCAGCACTGAGTACAACCAAAGCATAGTATGTCGTAGCTTGTTCGACTAGTTGTGAGGAAGTATGGCTCAGGAAGCTAGTGTCTGAGTTATTTGATCTCCCATTGGAGGCTACTGGTATCTTTTGTGACAACCATAGTTGTGTGAAGCTGTCTGAGAACCCGGTGTTCCACGGCAGTTCGAATCACATTGAGATCAAATATCACTATATCGGGGATATGGTGTAGAGAGGAGCAGTGAAGCTCCTGTATGTTGTGACGGATGAGTAGATTGCAGATGTGCTAACGAAACCACTAGCCAGAGTGAAGTTTGAGTACTTCAGAGACAGGCTTGGTGTTCTTAAGATTGATGACACTTTGAGGAAGAAGTGATGGACACATTTGTTGGAGCCATTCCAAGCATGATGAAAGGAGGATCCTTCATATGGCTGTGGATGTAAGCGCTGGATGATGAGCATTAGGACGATGCTCTAGTTATTGTTCTGTATATGCATCATGTTGGATGCTTGTTATGATCAGTTGGTTCATGTATTTGTGTATGTATCAGTTGGATACATTATTATGATCAGGTAGATCATGTATGATGATATGTATCAGGTAGATACATGATATGCATTAGGTGGATGCATCGATGATCAGGATGATCACACGATGATGACATGCATTAGGAGGCTGCCTTGACATGATCAGGTGGATCATGAATGATGAGTCCAAAGACACAGATGCACAGTTCCTTTCTGACATGGTGGTAGATGTGTTCTCCCATGTGCCTTGATGTAAGTGCAGAGCCTTTCCAACATGGTGGTAGATGTGTTATCCCATGTGCATTGATGTAAATGCAGAGCCTTTTCGACATGGTGGTAGATGTGTTCTCCCATGTGCGTTGATGTAAGTGCAGAGCCTTTCCAACATGGTGGTAGATGTCTTCTCCCATGTGAGTTGATGTAAGTGTAGAGCCTTTCTGACATGGTGGTAGATGTGTTCTCCCATGTGAATTGATGTAAATGTAGATCATTTTCAACATGGTGGCAGATGTGTTCTCCCATGTGCATTGATGTGAGTGCTAATCCTTTCCCGGATGGTCAGAGGAAATTCCTTCCATGTCGGTGAGTGTAAGTGTTTTGTTGTGTGCATTTGGACTGTGCTTTGTGGACAATGATCAGTATGATTATGAGTATCAGGATGATACTCCGTGGTCACGGACAGGTTGTGCAGTTACATGTAAAAGATCCTGGGAGATCCGATAGGTTGAGAAGTATGCTCGTAATCAGTCCTGGGATGCTCTTTAGAGGTTTTGTTGATGCACGTAATCAATCCTGAGGATTCCACAGTATGGCCAGTGATGATGAAGACCTGCAGATGGTGGCCCTACATCTAGTATGAAAAAGGACTGGCTATGTAGAACTTCCTATGACTAGTAGATCAAACATTGATTGAGATAACAGCAGCACTGATGATGACGGTGATCTAGTGATAATGATCTAGAGAAGAAGACTTGTGCTAGCAGACCTGTGTCGAGAAATACCTTCCTAGTTAAGAGGGAGTGTTGATGTATATGTAACTTCGAAATGTATTTCACCTATGTATATTGTACTCCTATAGAGATGTTATTATTCCTCTATACGGAAGTGTCGTCATTTGTATTGACAAGTGTCGCAAGTGTCGTAACTTGCTATGATGGGTTATTAGATTGAGTTAGACAAGTCGGCCATGTTAGTTTATTGGGTAGGACAGGACAAGTATAAAGAGATATCGAGATATATCTATTTGATCATCGCATTACTCACTCTTACATCACTCAAAAAGTGGCACACTAGTTGAGGAGGAGGAGTAGTTGCTAGTAGAAGACTATGTCTTGTATTTGGTTGTATCATTGCTCTTTCTATCTCTGAGGAAGTTGTGGGGTTTTTCACCTTTATGGTTTTCCACAGCGAAACTATGTGTGTCTATTGTCTCATGTGATTGCTTGGTGTGATTGATATGCATTGTTATACTTGATATGATGTACATGCTATTCTCTCAGTAAAGATCTTAGAGTATATTGAATTAATGCTAACAAATCAACAACAATTAAGGGGGTTGTTGAAATCCTTCAAGGGTAAAGGAAAAATAAGGAAGCATCTTTATTGGTAATATATTTGCACTATATTATCAAGTTTTTAATTTATAAATCAATTATATTTATTGATAAGTTAATTAATTTTTTTATATTTTTGTTACAGGAAAAAGCCTAATATTCGTAGCTCCACCAACGATCCATTTTTGAGTGATATTGAAAACATACATCTTGCAACTAGGACAAAATATGAGACTTATGAGTCTCTTTTAATCAATGAAAAGAGTGGAGGAAAATATAGTCAGTTGTTGAGTTATAATGCCGTGGTTAAAAAATTAACATATGAGGAAAGGGATTTGAAAGGAGTGATTGTAAACCTCTATCAAAATCCACAAGCGTTGATTAATTATCTCATAGATACATTTTCAAGAGAAGGAGATTGGGTCCTAGATTTGTTCTCGGGTTCAGGTAAACTTTCTCATATTACATATGAAAGCATATTTCAAGTTTTATTGTTTTTTTTATTCTTCAATATTTTAATTTTTTAAAGTATGCTTCTTTATGCTATTTGACTTAACTTTATTTTTGGTTTTGGTTATTAGGTACAACAGTAGCATGCTCCTTACAGAAAGGAAGAAACTGCATATCCATTGACAATGATCCACTCCAATGCAATTACATCAAGCAAAGAGTTAATGCTATTCAAGTTCTTTCAGCTGAACTGCAAGAAGTTGGTTTGAAGAAAGGGGAGTTTAGTGAAACACTTGTGGAAAATATGTCAAAAGAGCCTCAAACACCCTTAGGATGGGTGTTTGGAAATGAGCACTTTGGGAATCTTGCAGACATACAAGACCAATGGAAGACGTCATTGATGTCCTTGAGGAAATCCAACCTCCAAAAAATTCCAATTTCGATCAAGAATTTGCCCTGCATGATATTCTTGAATAGTTTCATGTCTTGAAAAAACTGTTAAATTTGATAATTTTTTGATAATATATATTAGTAATGTTTTGACTTTCAGACTTTATTTTAGAAATAAAATTTCTATATATGTTGTGTTTAATATGTTTTTTACAAATATATGGTATAGTTTTTCTTGAATTTATGTGAATCATCACTTTTATGAAAATAATATGAAATAGTATCATTTTTATACAAAAAATATCTAAAAATTCATTGAAAATGGTTTTAAATGTCTTTATTTTCTAGAATTGTTTTCAATTTTGTCAATAAAAATGTCTTATTTTGTCCATAAAAATGTCTTATTTTATAGAAATTTTTTCAAAATAAATATGTTTTTCATTATAAATTGCTTATAAATGTATGTTATTTTGTTAAATTTCTGAAAACACAATTGAAAATAGAAATAAAAAATATTTTACGACAAAGATAATTCAAAGGCCCGAAAAAATGCCTCAAAATGAAAACGTGTGATACTGGTATCAACCCTTTTTGAAACATAGGTAAAAATAGCTACTAAAATTAGGAGAGAGAAAAATGAGAACTAGTACGAGTTCTCGTTTCATATTATAAGTGGTTTCATACACCTTTGATATACAATACAAATTATGATTAAGCCCTTTACTCCAAAAAATTACCTCATGAAATTTTTTCCAAGAACTCTTCCTATCCTATAACTCTATTAATAATCATTAATTTCTATAGTCGGTAAATATCTATTTATTTCATTCTAGACACCAATATGATAAACTCTTTATTATTTAAAGAACTCAAATAACTTAAAAAGGGTATTCTATGAATAAATTATTTCAATTCAATAAATAGGTATTTAATATTTCAAGCATGCAAAGGACTAGCTCTTAATTAACATTGAAACACACATATATACCGTAATTAATTTTACATAAAATATGGATCATATATAATCTCTAAACCTAGAAATCATTTGATTAATAACTAGGATAAATTCAGAGAGATAATCATAAGGAGATAATATAAAATAACATATATATTTCTAGTTGATAATGCTAGGGAATCCCTTGGATTAAGATCACCTTCCACCAAACCTTAGGCACATTCCTCTGCAATGGCCACCCCCGAACTTTATGTTTGCTGAGGATGAAAATGATTCTATTTCTCTATACCAACATTCTTAGCAGTGTTTCCTTAGTATTCTAGTCTACACACAAATTTTAGCCTCTCACTTTTCCCTCGGTGCCTCTTTACTAGTCTGTAACCCCCAATGAAGGTGTCCCTTCCTCTTTCTAACCCTTTCCTTCTCTTTCCGCTCAACAGAAAGGAGATAGGTTTACTATGGGGTTTCTTAATTTAATTAAAATACAAAATCAATTATTGTTGAGATCAACACATGGCAGAGTGAGAATAAATTAAATTTTATTTTCTTTCGTCATTTTTAATAGATAATGATACTCTTAGTGATCTATCCAAAATTTTCCCCAAAAATTGATATTAATTCAAATCTACAATTACATAAGTCACTTTTCTCAAAAATGTATAACTATTCTAGACCAAAATAATTTGGTGTTTATGTCTCATGATTACAACAATAATTAAATAAAATATAATGGATTAAAAATGATTATATCTAACTTAGGGCATATTACACCCACCCTTCTTTACCTCTAACCACTTAACACCCCCTGTCTCTCTCTACATCTAACCCACTACCCCTAACCCCTCCTCTCTCAATCTATCTACTGCTTCCTCTACCTCTAAACCCCTAACACCCCCATTATCTACCTCTAACACCCTTCCCCTCTCTACATCTAACCCCCTAACACCCCCCCCTCTCTCTCTACCTCTAACAACCCATCCTCTCTCTATCTCTCTCCTACTCCCCCTACCCATAAACAACCCCTCATCCCCCTAATCCTCACTAACCCCCTCCACTACTTTATCGCACTCTACTACTCCTCCACCTACACCAAACCCCCACCCCCCTCTCTCTCCCCCAACACCCTAACACACCATTGCGCCACTGCTTTCCTCTCTCACACACACATGCACTCTCTCTCTGTCTCTCTCTCCATCACACACACATAGACATATCCCTATGACTACCCATACTACTAACCACCTTCCTCTATCTCCCCCCACATCCTCTCCCTAAAAACTTACTAACCTTCTCTCTCACTCTCTTCCCTCCTCCACCTATACCTAACCACCTAACTACCCCATCTTTCTACCTATAACCCCCTAACAACCCCTCCCTATCTCTACCTCTAACTCTATAACAACCCCTCCTCTCTCAATCTCTCTCATGTTGCCCCATCTTTACCCCCCCTCTCTCTCTACCTCTAACCCGGTAACATCCTCTCCTCTCTCTATCTCTCTCATACTCCCCCACCCTTAACCTCCCTCTCTATTTATCTCTCTCCTACTCCCCCTATCCCTAAACCCTGCTCTATCTTTATATCTCATAATACCCCTCCCCATGCCACTAACCACCCGCCCTCTCTCTTACCCTCACTCTCTCTAACCACCCTACTCATCCCCAAACCCCTAACCCACATGATATCTATCTCTTTCTCTCTTATCTCACCCACCTAATCCTCCACCTACACCTAACCCCCAACCCCCCCTCTCTCCCCCAGCACCCTAACACACCACTGCCCCATTGCTTTCCTCTCTCTCACACACATGCACTCTCTCTCTGTCTCTCTCTCCATCACGCACACATAGACACATACCTATGACTACCCATACTACTAACCACCTTCCTCTATCTCCCCCCCCATCCTCTCCATAAAACCTTACTAACCTTCTCTCTCACTCTCTCCCCTTTTCCACCTATACCTAACCACCTAACTACCCCATCTTTCTACCTATAACCCCCTAACACCCCCTCTCTATCTCTACCTCTAACTCTATAACAACCCCTCCTTTCTCAATCTCTCTCATGTTGCCCCATCTTTAACCCCCCTCTCTCTCTACCTCTAACCTGGTAACATCCCCTCCTCTCTCTATCTCTCTCATACTCCCCCACCCTTAACCTCCCTCTCTATTTATCTCTCTCCTACTCCCCTTATCCCTAAACCCTGCTCTATCTTTATATCTCATAATACTCCTCCCCATGCCACTAACGACCCGCCCTCTCTCTTACCCTACCCCCCTCTCTCTAACCACCCTACTCCTTCCCAAACCCCTAACCCACATGATATCTATCTCTTGCTCTCTTATCTCACACACTTACTCCTCCACCTACACCTAACCCCCACCCCTCTCTCTCTCCCCCAACACCCTAGCACACCACTGCCCCACTGCTTTCCTCTCTCTGACACACATGCACTCTCTCTCTCTCTCTCTCTCCATCATGCACACATAGACACATCCCTATGACTACC
This sequence comes from Larix kaempferi, assembly GCA_027924585.1. NCBI lineage: Eukaryota > Viridiplantae > Streptophyta > Pinopsida > Pinales > Pinaceae > Larix > Larix kaempferi. The sequence goes on along the minus strand of BSBM01000096.1, from coordinate 30,038,981 downwards.
CATACTACTAACCACCTTCCTCTATCTGCCCCCCCATCCTCTCCCTAAAACCTTACTAACCTTCTCTCTCACTCTCTCCCCTCCTCCACCTATACCTAACTCCCTAACTACCCCATCTTTCTACCTAGAACCCCCTAACACCCCCTCCCTATTTCTACCTATAACTCTATAACAACCCATCCTCTTTCAATATCTCTCATGTTTCCCCATCTTTAACCCCCCTCTCTCTCTACCTCTAACCCTGTGACATCCCCTCCTCTCTCTATCTCTCTCATACTCCCCCACCCTTAACCTCCCTCTCTATTTATCTCTCTCCTACTCCCCCTATCCCTAAATCCTTCTCTATCATTATATCTCATATTACCCCTCCCCATGCCACTAACGACCCGCCCTCTCTCTTACCCTCCCTCTCTCTAACCTCAACCCTCCTCTCTCTAACAACCCTACTCCTCCCCAAACCCCTAACCCACATTATATCTATCTCTTTCTCTCTTATCTCACCCACCTACTCCTCCACCTACAACTAACCCCCACCCCCTTCTCTCTCCCCCAACACCCTAACACACCACTGCCCCACTGCTTTCCTCTCTCACACACACATGCACTCTCTCTCTATCTCTCTCTCCATCATGCACACATAGACACATTCCTATGACTACCCATACTACTAACCACCTTCCTCTATCTCCCCACCCATCCTCTCCCTAAAACCTTACTAACCTTCTCTCTCACTCTCTCCCCTCCTCCACCTATACCTAACCACCTAACTACCCCATCTTTCTACCTATAACCCACTAACACCCCCTACCTATCTCTACCTCTAACTCTATAACAACCCCTCCTCTCTCAATCTCTCTCATGTTGCCCCATCTTTAACCCCCCTATCTCTCTACCTCTAACTCGGTAACATCCCCTCTTGTCTCTATCTCTCTCATGCTCCCCCACCCTTAACCTCCCTCTCTATTTATCTCTCTCCTACTCCCCCTATAACTAAACCCTGCTCTATCTTTATATCTCATAATACCCCTCTCCATGCCACTAACCACCCGCCCTCTCTCTTACCGTCTCTCTCTCTAACCCCAACCCCCCTCTCTCTAACCACCCTACTCCGCAAACCCCTAACCCACATGATATCTATCTCTTGCTCTCTTATCTCACCCACCTACTCCTCTCTTAGTCTATCTCCCCCCTTGCCCCTAACCCTTACTCGTCCTTAGTATCTTACAAAATATATTTGTATTGGTACATATCACATGTGAAGGAACCATGTGGGCGTTTTATAGTTATATATCGTGCATGTGTTTTGTTTTCCACCAATTTTTTTAAAGTAAGTACCCACGGGGATTTCAAATTGTGACCTTCCACTTACAACTTCTCATCTCAATTACTCATTACTAATTGCTCTACCCCCGTGGGCTTCCACCAAGTAGGAAATTTGAATTTAAATTAAATGCACTCACATTTCTTAGCACTAAGATCAAGCCTTGTAACCTTTTCGACTGTCATCGCTCTTACTATGTGTCTTCTTTGGAGTTAGATTCTAGTTAACCAATCCTATGCTATGGAATATGGTAAACCATAGCTAATTGGGCACCTCACCTATTTTCTCAATATTCCTATGTTTTACCACTCGTTAGAGTATGCTACACACAATCATTTTTTATGAATTTTTAGACCTAGATAAAAAGAATTCTACAGATTCCAAATATGTAATTTGTTTTTACAAATATTATTTTTTCTATTTTTGGTGTTTCAAGTTACTGCTTAACTCAAAAAACACACTCTTCGTGTTTCTTCCCGTAACTTTTTTGTTTCTTAAGCATTTAAAAAAAAATTATATGTTGCACTACTAGACAATGACCTTTACATGCTATAAAAAAATTGTTCCATGATCATTGCATTAAGACCTTCAAAAGACGCACCCACACTTGGAATATTGTTTTCGAGGTTTGATCACTTAGATAATTAAAACTAAAACTAAAAATAATTAAATTTATTTTCAAAAAATAGCATGTCACTAGTACTATTTTTTCTCCATATGTCTGCCAAGTTTTGTAGGTTTAATCCATCATTTAGGCACTCAGAGGATGCACCTGAAAAGACATATATCTTATCGTCCCCCCCCACCCCCCCAAAAAAAACGTACATGTTATAAGAATATAAAACTTGAGATAGTTATGAACATTTTCAATAGATAAAATTAATATATTAGGAAACGTGATTCAATTTCCTACATTTCTTCTTTTTTACTGAAAGCAAGATTCATTGTGTAAGTATCTCAAAATATCCATGTAAGTTGAGTGATGTTTGTTTTTTTTCAATTTTCTATTGCATCTAACATGTGAAAAGAAACTCTCATTAGATTTCACCAACCCATCAATTAAATGTGAGTAAAATTTAAGTATAAAATTTGAATTTAGTCCAAAATCAAATTTTGCAAATTTTTAAACACAATATTGACATTCGCTCATTTGAATTATTTTTGTACTTTGGAAACCTCAATTTTGAATTTTGAAAAGGCAAATTATAACCTATATGGAGTTAGACTAAAACTATATATTACGTTTAAAATATATATTTTTTTCTAAAGCTTTTACTAAAATGAAAAAAATTCCAAATTTTGAAAACATTGTTACAAAACTTTCTATTAGTTTCAATATAATTAAGGATCCATTTTTTAAATAGACCTTGCTTTAGCGAGCAACTACAAAAGAAGTCCTTAATATTTAGGGGAGAAATTGTTTGGTTCTAAGCTAATCATGATCTGTAGTGATGAAGATCTAATTATTTGAAATGGTCTTATGAAATGGCTTAATTCTATCCAAATGACTTGCATTCATGGGATTATAATTAGTGTGGTTGACTATGTCACTTATGATATCCTTTAAATAACCAAATGATAAGTTTTGACAATTTAAATGACCATGAACCTAACTTGGATCATAGAGTTTTAATTGTAACTTTCAACTTTATTATGCATAGTAGTTCCATAAAAACAAATTCTCATTGTGAAAAGTATTTAATCTTCAACAAAATTAAATATGAATTTTTTTTATTATTATTTCAATAATAATATATTTCCTCTCTCTAGTAGGGGAAATATAGAAGACTTTTATCATAATCTCGATAGACCTCTCATCTTCCAGTAACACGTTCATTATTGAAGTGTTGTATAAAATAGAAACAAAATGACCAACCCTTGGTATGGAAAAGAGTGTAAAATCACAAGAAGAGAAGTCAAAGAAGCTATTGATGAGTATGTAAATGTTGAGAAGACAAATAGGTACAAATCCCTCATTAAAAGAAAAAGGAAGGAACTATATAAATAATAAGGAGGAGAAGCTTTCACGCCTCTCTCTGATGGATCCTAATACATTATGGAGACAAATTCTAACTTGCAAAACTAAAGAGAATAATATGATTCTATTTGTTGTAGATTTTTCTCCCGCGGATAGGTGAGCACCCTCTTGAACCCTTTCCCTTGGTTCAAGACAGACTGTAAGATAGGCCTATGTGATTTTCCCACTCGATGTTACTATCTAGATACTAGATCTACACATCTACTTTCATGCAATTATGTAAGAAGAGATAGAAAGGAAGGTGACATAACTTAGGAAAAAGAGATCCTTTGGTGCAAATAATATTTAGCTGTTGCGGACCTTATAATCCTTGCTCTAACTCCAGTTCCACTTATCCAATCAGCCTACACACAAAGAAACATTGAAACCTTTCTCAAAAACCTCTTGACATATAGAATATGCATAATAATGAATATATAGACATAGATCTAAGATAGCATAAACACGATCTAATTTGTAATACACAAGAAATAACAGATCCAATATATATGTGTTATGAATCATGTAGATCTATAGCAAATAGCCATAATTATCCATGAATAACATTATAGGAGGGGGGAAATATCATGTATATATATTCAATTATAACAAGAGACATACATCATAGATTACCTTGTGTTGAAGATGCAATTTGCTTTCAATATTCTTGATCTAAGACCTCCCTAGACTATAGACAATAGGGTGGTCACAATGGCTGAGAGAATTAGGAGGATTTCACCAGCATAACAATACATAACAATAGTCTACCATTTCTCATAAAATGGCCTCAATATATAGGCGAATGGAGGGTGAATGGAGGATGAATCTATACTCCAAGTGATGGATTGGATCGAGTTATTGTGTGAGTTCCCATGCTAGGTGAATTGGAGCCAGGTCATGCACATGATCCACTCAAAATGATGCCCAAAAATAATGGATAGGTGTACCATCTCCCCCACCAAGAGATGCATAGAGTGATGGTGTCACTCCCCTACAAGCATGTAGGGAGGGGTGGAAGAGTAACCATCATCCCACCCAGAAGCATATCGAGGGCGATGGTGTACAAAAAATGGGCCAAATGAGGTCAAAGAAAGGTATAAAGGTAAGTGTCTCAGGTAGGAAATAAAGTGGGGTATCTAATGAGTCTAAGTTGGAAAATAAGAGTGTATTAGCATTGAAGAACTCGAATTCCTATATTAAGAAGCAAGTTTATGAATCAAATGATGTCATCGATAAAATTCAACCCCTTTTATGGAAGATGAATTTTTTTCTTTAGAAGATATAGATTTTGGGATTAAGTGCATCCCAAATGGGAAATCTAAGGACATCGAAGGCTACCAAGCTGAAAGCCTACAAAATTGGGACGTCTGTCCTCATACCTCACATCCATAAGATCTTCAATATATAACTAAAGTAAGGATTCCCTAAACCTTCGACTTAGAGCCTTATTGTACCCATTTTTAAAAGAGACGATAAAAATAAACCCTCTAATTATAGGACTATTATGATTATCCCTCTCCTAACCAAGTTATATGGTACTATTTTGGAAAATAAGCTAAACATATGGCTATAAATTCAAAGCAAAATGGATAAAGAGAACACTGGTTTTAGAAGTTATTATTCCACCATAGAACAACTCATTAATTTTAGGATCATTACAAAGAAATGTTAGAATAACAAGCTCAAACTCATTTTCTTCTTTGTGGACTTTCGAAAAGATTTTGATAAAATGGCTAGAAATGACTTGTGGAAAATATTATAAGAGTTAATGGTTCCTTTCGAGTTGAGAGTGTATGACAATTTCATTGCCATGTCTAAGAACATTGAGGGTTGATTGGAAAATATTAATTGTAATATAGGATTTAATCAAGGCTTCCCCCTCTACCCTACCTGTTTTGGTATATACATTGATAAGTTAGAAAGTTGTTTAATAGAGACAAGTTGCACTAGAAAAACATTAGTAGGAATTGTAATCATCCTCCTTATTTATGGTGATAATATTGTTCTACTAGCAATATTTCTCTCTCCTCTTGATAAACAATTAAGAATTCTCAAGGATTTTTGCTTTGGTATGTGCATGACTATCAATACCAACAAAACCAAAGTTATTTTGATAAAATCTAATAAGGTCACATATGCTCAATTTTTGGATGATAATTTAGAAACTTGGAGGAAGTGACTTCCTACAAATATCTTTGGATTGATATCCATCACAAGCTCAACTAGAACCACAACATCGAGAAAAGGATCAATGGAGGGTGGACAACTTATTTTGGTCTTGAAAACAATTATAAGTAAACAAACATTGTGATATGACATAAAAATAAATTCCTCTTTGAAAATATCGTCACTTCCATTCTCCTATATGGGTGTGAAGATTGGTGGTGCAACCTCTCTAGATAATCTTGGAGAACGATTGAGCAAATCTAGAATCATTTTATAACTTACAATCTTAAAATTAAAATCAATAAGCCATATCATATTCTCCTATTAAAGTGGGTATTTACCCTATTGAAATCATAGCTATGAGTAGGTACCTATTGTACAAGAAAAAATAAATAACTTGGGAGACCATAGAATTTTGAAAATTGCTTTAACTTCTAGTCAAAACCACCTAAGGCTCAAGAAAGCTTGGCATAAAGATGCCATATCTTGCTTGAAGATGTGGGGCATTGACTAAAATCTCACTTTGCAAAATATAGATGATATTAAAAATAGTAATACTTCAAAGTTCAAAAAGAAGCTTTGGTCTAATGAAAATTTAGAGAATACAAAAAATTAACATATTACGAGGAGGTCAAGAATAATCTTGAAGTTCAAAATTATGTCTCGGTTTTATTTAGCCGATCCACATAGCTAAAATAAGAAGGAACTCTCATAAACTCCATAGCGAAAGAGTGAGTTGAACCTTTCTTAAAACTAAGTGGGTTGAAATGATTTGTCATTTTTGTGAAACTATGACTATTGAGGATAAAAAACACTTCCTCATATATTACCCTACCTACACCCACATAAAATCAATCCACTCCAAGTTTTTTGAAATAAAACTCAAAACCAAATCAAGTAATTCGTTATTTTTGTTTCTTAAATTCTGATTGTTGTTAGGGAAAGTCTCCTATTGCTGGGTTCAGGCTACCAACATACTAGGGTGAAAGACAAACATCTAGGATTCAACAATTACAACAAATAAGAAAACGATTTAGGATTTAAGAGGATGTGTACCTTATTATAGAAGTTTGATCCAAGCCTCTCCTTGAGTCCTTCTCTTGCTCTCCAATGAAATAACTTGCAAAAACATTTCAAAAAAGCTTCCTCAAAGTAAATCACTTGTACTATGAAACGAGAACTTGACACAGTTCTCGTTTTTCTCTCTCCTAATTTTAGTAGCTATTTTTACCTCCATTTCAAAAGGGGTTGATACTAGTAGCACACACTTTCATTTTGAGGGATTTTATGGGGCCTTTGAATTATCTTTGTCTTAAAATATTTTTAATTTCTATTTTCAAGCGTGTTTTTAAAAATTTAACAAAATAAAATACATTTTTAAGCAATTTATAATGAAAAACATATACATTTTGCAATTTTTAGCAATTTATAATGAAAACCATATACATTTTGCAATTTTTAGCAATTTATAATGAAAAACATATACATTTTGCAATTTTTTTTATAAAATAAGACATTTTTATGGAAAAAATAAGACATTTTTTTGCCAAAATTGTAAAAAATTCTAGAAAATAAAGACATTTAAAACCATTTTCAATGAATTTTCAAAGATATTTTGTATCAAAATAATACTATTTCATAATATTTTCTGAAAAGTGACGATTAATAAAAATTTAAAACCTACCCCCTAACCCCCCCTAAACTATATAATTAAAAATTAAAATAAAACCTAACCCGCCTCCCCTCCCCCTTAAAATTATAACAAAATAAAAAATAAAAAAATAAGAATTTATAAAAAAAAATTAAAATCAAATTTAATATATATATATATAACAAAATTAAAAAAACAAAAAAAATTATAACAAATTTCAACTTAAAATTAAAAAAATAAAAAATAAAATACAAATTTAAAAACTTAAAAATAAAATGAAAACAAAATTAAAAAATATATATATAACTAAATTAAACAAAACAAATTTAAAAATATATAGAAAAATTGAATTTAAAAAAGAAACAAAAAAACCTAACCCTTGGTTACCCCGCCCTACTCCGCCTCCCCCATGGCCCCCTCCATCTTGCCCATCCCTTCCTCCTCCTCCTCCCGCTGCCCCTACCCCCTCCCCCACCCCCTTCTCCTACCTTCTCCGTCCATGAACCTTTGGCGCCCAAGTGAACGGCACTCCGCTCGCTTGGGCCCCAAAGGGCCACCCCTCATGGGTGGTCCTTTGGTGCCCAAGTGAGTGGCGCTCCACTCACTTGGCTGCCAAAGGGCCGCGGAGGGAGAAGCGAGAAGCAGGGGGGGTAAGGGGAAGGGGGCGACTGGAGGAGGAGGAAGGGAGGGGCAGCGAGAGGAGGGGGAAGGGAGGGGCGAGAGGAGGAGGAAGGGATGGGATGGGAAGGGGAGAGGGTATAGGGGGAGGGCATGGGAGGGTATAGGGGGAGGGCATGGGAGGGTATAGGGGGAGGGAGGTGTTCGTGGGGGAGGCAAAGGAGGGAGGGGTGACCAAGCGTTAGTTTTTTGGTTTTTGTTTGTTTAAATTTTTTAAATTCAATTTTTTTATATATTTTTAAATTTGTTTTTTTGTTTAATTCATTTATATATATATATTTTTAATTTTGTTTTCATTTTATTTTTAAGTTTTTAAATTTGTATTTTATTTTATTTTTTTTCATTGAAATTTTTAATTTTAAGTGTAAATTTGTTATAATTTTTTGTTATTTTAATTATATATATATATATATATATGTAAATTTGATTTTTTTTTTTTTTTTAATAAATTCTTAAATTTTTTTAATTTTTTTTTTTAATTTTATTATAATTTTAAGGGGGAGGGATGGGTGGGTTAGGTTTAATTTTTGTTTTGTTTTTGTTTTATATGCAAAGTTTAAAAAAAGTTGTAATTTATCTCTTGAAGAAAAAAACTTTTTCTAATTTAGGGGTTGATTTTAAAGATTTTATAAAAAACAGTATGGGATGTTTACGCCATGGCTCTATTTTTTACCATGAAAAAAAAACATGTATACCGGTATCAACACTTTTCGATTTGTGGGGTGTTTTTGGTGTTTTTTTTGCAAAAATTATCGTTTTTATGGCTAGAGTTCTGGTTCATAGTATAAAGTTCTCGTTTCATAGTATATGTGGTTACTAGTTTGACTACAAATAAAAGATTGCATTTAAAAGAGCATAAAAACATAAACTCTAATCAAATATGAGATAGACATGAACAAAGTTATTTGGAAAGGGAAGAATGTCTAGTCTTTATTAATGAATGAAGCAAGTACATAAAATTAGCTTTCTTAAGCATCGCTCTTCATGAAACCAGGATTCAAGGTCTCGTCCTTCTCTCCTCCAAGGATCCTAACATCTCATCAAATGTACTAAGGTTTAGGAGAAATTAGGACACAAGTCAGGGGGGTGTGAGTCAAAACTTCTCCAACATAACATTATGTGGACCAAGAGTTCCTTTCATGGTCCCCCTTCTCTCTTTTATAGTGAAAGGAAAAGGTTTGGTCGAGTAGGAAGCAAGAAGAGGTTCCAAAACCACCCAAACCACCCAAATTTTGATATTTTTGATATTTTTTGGGTTTTTCTAAGGCACACGTAGGTTGTAAAGGAGCAACATGCACCCAACATGTAGGTATTCCTTCCGCAAGCTGCAGGTGGGTGAAAAAATGAGCCAAAACAATCATTTCTAAGGATTTTTACGAAGAGTTTTAATGTCCAATTATGGTCATGAGCTTCCAAACTACTGAATGGACCACGAATAAGTTAAGGCCACCTAACAAAGGTTCCAGAAATGGCTCTTCCATGCACAGAGTCTTTTTGTTTGACCCACACAGCCGCATGAAGTGTTGTCATGAGAACAAAACATGCTAGAAGTGCAAAATTTAATTATAACGCTAATGGAACAAAATTGGTTTAAGTAAAGGTTAACTATTATGCTTATCATCATCCTCATGTTCATCCTTTAACTAAATATTAAAAAGCTAGAAGTGTACATCCATAACATAATTTTAAAAAAAGTAAATTTCACGTTAAGATAAGATTCGTGAAGGTCGACAACCTATTGAGAAGGAAGAAATAGCTGCGAGCCAATTTTTTGGGAATACATTTCCTCTACAGTTCCATGATATTATTTTTTAGGACAATTAATCAATGACAATCCCAGGATAGATTACATTCAGTAAAGCTGCAACAACTAGATGTAAACTTCTGGTGTACCCCGAGAAACCTTTTTATGATGCGAGCCTGAATGCAGCAGGTGAGCTAGTTCAAATAGAGACATTATCTATGGCTATCCCAAAACATAATTACTTTGGAGTAACCATTGAACTATCAGATCAATGTGGTTCTTAATACCCTGTTTTCTCTTATCTCTTGCTTTGAATCTTCTTAGGTAAGCAACAATTTAGAGACTAGTCTTTATGGGATGCCATATTCACATGGTGCTGAGAGGATGTCGTGACTAGGATTATTTGCAGCTCCAGTGTAATAAGCACAATGATGTCTAACACCAAGATAATACTTTTGCAGTGTTGAATCTGCATTGTCAGTTTTAACAGATAAAAAATAACTGTTGGATCATCATCTCTGAACGTATCACTACAATATACAATATCTCGTTTTTGAGTGTGAATTTCAGACATTATATTTCGTAATTGACTGTCGATTTCAAAGATTATATTTGACAGTAGATATCAGATTTCAGTGGTCCGGGTGTTAATAATCAACTGAATACGAGCTTGGACGGGTTTCTGTATAATAACATTTTCTTGGCAGAATGTGTTGTAACATCAACATGTACCCAAGCTATCGAAGGGTTTACTTAAATATAGTCGTGGGTTTTCTACGTGAGCACACCGCAATTATTACAATGTATTGAGTATGCTGGTGGTAGTCTCATGTCAATGCCGATTGATTATGCTGCTCATTTTCTCTGCCTGAATTATTTATATCGCCTGTACGTATCAAAAACCAAAGTAGTAACAAAATTAAATCATAGTTTCGTCATGTCCAGGATCAATTCTAGATAAAAAATATGGTGGAAAAGAGCATACAATACTTGATATTAAGGAGTCCCACCGGGAGTTTAATCATGAACGAAATACAACCATTACGTTCAGTTTCTTAGCCAAAGAACATGATTTCTGGTCCCCATATATGGCTCTCACTAAAGTCATACAGAAAGTATCATTCATCACTCTGACTGGTTTTTATATTGTCACCTTCTGCATTTCACTAATAATTTTTTAGACTTCAACACAACCAATCGATATAGAGATCTCATGTTATGATCGGTTTTCGCTGAACATCGTTCTTATCGACAATCTTCTTATTAATATCCTCAGCTTTGTGTACAGTGAAGCAGTTTAAGAAAAGTGGATTAGTCTAAAAAAAGTTAAGGAATTGGGTTTTCATGGTTATGCAATTTTTTATGGAATTATGATTTTTATATTTTTAAATGTAATTAAAATTGTTAGTTAACTGTTCATAGGTCACAATAAGTGTCATGAAGAAGTTATTTCTTACTTGTTTTTCATGATTAGTTGTAATCGCCTATCCCAAATTCTAAGATATAAACTGGTATCCATCTAAAAATTAATTTAAGATTTTATTTTATTTTTATTTAAATCGTACAACCTAGCCTAGCCTAACCAGTAATTTGTATAACTCTAACAATTTGTTTAAATTATTAAAAAAATTTAAAAATATGAAAAACAAATTCGAGAAAAAATTGACATCTTTTAAATACTTACCTAGTTGTGAAAATATAAAAATAAAGGATGCAAACTAATCCAATAGATTGCGAACTAATAGAGATAGTTAAGTTTCTTTAACATTGATAGCATCCTTCGTCTACATAAGAACAATATAGTGTTTATAGTGTTTCTATTATAGATATCACTAGTATATATCTATTTATCAAGAGTAGATAGGGATCAAATTTCTTGAGGAAGTTTAGGACTCTAAAAAGGGGTTTGCACCTCAAGGAATTTGATTAGTGGTCTATTAATATGCAATTATTACAAAACTAATATTTAACTCATTATTATATTATCAACTGAACCATACATTTAATCTCATATATTTTAGGTTATAATCATTCAAGCACCAACTATTCCAATTTGGAATCATGTTGTAAATGTTGTAAATGGTAACACATAATACTACAAATAAGCAAAAATTTAATTAATTAATTAATTATGAAGTAAAATAGTCATTTATCCAAATTAATGGTAAAAGTGCCAACTATTACATGCTCTAAAGTATAACACATAAATTTAATCGTCCAAGTGCCAACTATTTCATGTTGTAAATTATAACATATAAATCCCAAATACACAAAAGTTGCATTAATTAATTAATTGTGAAATAAAATGCTTTCAATTTACCAAATTATTGGTTAATGTGCAATTATCACAAAACTAATATCTTAGTTATTGTTATATTATTAACTTAACAATACATAATCCAATATATTCCAATATTTCATCCATGTGCCAACTATTCCAATTTCGGATCCTAAACAATAACACATAAACCTTACAAATATGCAAAAAAATAGTTAGCCTTGTAATTATTTATGAAAAAAATATTTAAAATATGAAGATGCATGAATGAAAATTGAAATTAAAATTCAATTTATATTTATATGAATGTATTTTACAATGTAGTCAATTTAAAGTTGGAACCGACATGTGACAGATGTGACACATCTCATTTACATTGGATTGTAAAAAAAGCCTCAACCCAATAAATTTATATTCTTTCACTCAAACAATAATCAAAATACAGAAATACCTCTCGTCTCATATGGTGGCCTCTATATCATTCAATATTATAAAATATCTTCGTTCTCAAGTTATTGTATGAAAATTCTTCTCATATCTTATCTTCTATAATGAAAATTCTCCTTGGGAGAATTTATTGAATGAAAATAATGTTAGTATGTTCATAAAATTAACTTAGATCATTTAACGAAAATAATGTTAGCTTGTTCATAAAATTAACTTGGATCATTTAACAAAATAAAAATGTTATTGGCTAATGATAGTGATATGTTATTGGCTAATGATAGTGATATGATATTAGAACCCTAGCTAAAAGCACAATGGCAATGTCCACCAAAATGTTGGCTACTCAAATGTCATTACAATCCAAACAAAAATTTAATTAACAATATTCATTCAAATAACATGTCAATTAAATCATATTATAAATGTAACATAATAATGTTAATTATTTATATCATTACATTCAAACAACAATTTAATTAGCAATATTCATTCACATAAGATGTCAATTAAATCATAATTCGGTGAATTAATTTGAATAGCTTCACATACGTCAACTTTACAAGAAAACATATCAATTAAATCATATTATAAATAGAACATAATAATTTTAATTATTTATATTAAATAATAATATAAAATAGTAAATAATACAAAATACATATAAGATGTCAATTAAATAGTATCATTCTTAATTATTGCGTTGAAGATGTGCATTCTAAAACTTAGTAGGGGGAGATGTGTAACTCCTTCCATGCTCATCTTCGAGTTGACACGTGTTCTTTTTAAAAAATAATAAAATATTATTAAAAAATAACATGTCTGCTACTTAAAACATTTATAACTGCATATATATAAAACTACACTCATTATTTATACTATAAAAAAGGTTTACACTTCTAGATATTTCATATCTCTCAATCCTTTCAATCCTTAATAGATCCCTTTTAAGATAGATCTATGTTAGTTTATATCAAAACTAAAAATAACAAAACAACATACAAAATAAAATAAAAAAACTGTAAAAAAAAACCACTCTTTATTAGTTTATACTTTCTTTAATAGTATATACTTACCATGGTAAAAAACCTTGAATCGAGGGACGAGAACCCACTCTTTGAATAATGGATAGTCTTCAATAATAGATAGAATATTTAACACACAAAAGCCAATATATACTTCACCACGGTTTTCACAATATAACATATCTCCGTCACAAATGTGTATAGATCTTGTGAAACCCTATACCAATTAATATATACATATATATATATAGTCCTAGCCATTCCCATGACTAAGACCAGCATCTTTTAGGATTTTCATGATATAGTTTTTTTTTATATATAATTAAGGGACTTATTTCCAATAAGTATTTCTAGTCAAATTACTAGTATGTTTAGATTATCTATTGATTAGATCCAACATGGATGGTTAAGAGGGGTTGTTGTTATCCTTCATATTATTAGAACATCAACTTCATCACACTTCTATATTTTGTAAATAAGGATAGGTAGTAATAGAAAGTCTGCTAGGAGAAAACTCTTGTAGATTGAGGTAGGGAAGCAAGATATTTGCGTGCACCCTAACCGATCAAAGTTTATTATTCCTTCCTCAATCTGAGGAAGCTAGTTATGTATTGGGATATATATAGATTGTCTTATGGATCATCCTATATATATGATGTTTTGAAGTTGTGTTGTTGTTTTCTATTGTATCTTGAGTGATGTTCACTTGTGCTTCACTACTCCAACATTGTCTTTAGACATGACCACTTCTTGGAATTCAGTTCTCCACATTTTAAAATATCCTAGTTCTCAAATGTGATCTATGAAATATTTCCTTGAGACCTAACCTCTTGTCTATAAGTCATTTGAAGGCTTTATCTTGCACACAATCTTACTTGTGAGAGATCTTTGGTAGATTGGCTTCCAGTTTTGACTTGAAGACTAAGTCATTGTTTATGTTTGTATATGAGTTATAAGTAGAAACCTATGGTTCTAAATTTCCACAATTATATTACGTGGGAGAAATACATGGAAACATGATTGAAGAGTAAATGCTTTGTCTTTTTACAAAAGATATGATTTTCCAAATCCTTAGGATAATCAATAGAAATTCATCATCAATGTGAATAAGGGTGAGACTATATGATCTATAACAACCTACATATCCAAGAAGATTCAATCATTCGTCCAAGTCATGTCTAGAAGATGTTGAAGACTCTATTTGGAAATATTGATGAATTTTCGGTTATGCATATTGAGAAAGGGTTGATCTCTTTTCATCCTCTCCCCTTTGACATGACTGGATCTCTTGTGTGAATGATATATAGTTAAAATTGAGTGAATGAAACAAAAGGTTTTGGAATAAACATTATAATGTTATAGAACTATTTTTTATGAATGGACATTGTCTGATGTATTTTTTCAACACTCTATGGTAGTTGGGATTCAAGAAAAGAAGATGGTTGTGGCCTACTATCTATTTCTTTAATAGGCTCAGGTTCTACGTAGTTATAGACCCAACAAAACCCCTTTTCACTGTCCCTTTCGGAAACAACCCGCGAGCAGGCTGAGGTCTCACTAAGCAAGTTTTTGTAATCAAGTGATGCACGGTTATGGGACTGGCTCTAGTGAAGTTATCCCTACTTCGCATGTACCCTTCAATTATACTACGCACATCATAGTTACCACAATACACTACAACAACACAACTCGGGGACTGCACTTCTAGGAAGTTTCACCCATTACAGACTTCACTGACTTAGTGTACCTATGCAACTACGCATTCATCATACTCAGAATTACTTGTATATTCAGTTGTATGTGTCCGATACTTAACATATTATTCTTATCAATCATACATGTTAAAATACATATAAAAGCATTAACATACATTGTAATGTCCCTAAAACGTAAAAATTAATTTTTTTTTCGCTTACGACTAACACCTATAGTTCGGTACATGTTTTATCAAATTAACGTCGGCACTCGGGTTTAAAATATAAGATTCGCTTAAAAGGATTTGGGGAAGCATTTGTAAAAACAAAGGGAAACTGTTTTGTTTAACTACATTAGATTTATTGTATTTAACTCAGTTAGACTTATAGTCTTGGTACTTAGGTGGAACTCCAAAAGCAATTCTCAAACTTGCATCTAGTTTAAATGTTTCTCATTTTATAAGTTGAGATTATGTCCCAATCTCATGTCTAGTTTGTAATTGTGTGGAGACTATAATTTCTTTTATGAGTTTTATGGTTTGGGGGAGAAAGGATTTGGTGGCCAAAATGGCTAGACTTACTTAGCGTTTTGCTAAAGTCTATTTCATTCTTTTTGTAGGTAATTTATTTAAGGGACTAACTACTTTCCAAACTCAATTACCTATGTTAAACTCTATGGTTTTGATTTATGTATGAACAAATGTAGAGCTTGTATAAGTCAAAAGGGTATTCACTATACAAAGTGGATATATACATCATTATAATGCTAAGTGGTAAGATTAGTTGTGTGGCACTAACGAGTGCACCATAAAGCTCTGTAAAAGTTGATGCATGTATTAAAACTATGGTTTTGGACCCACACCATTGTAACACTGTAAATAAAATAAAGGAGTTCTCCCACTATGTGAAATGGGTCGCGAAACAAAACTTAATGGCGTTTGGTAGAGATTTAATGGATCTCTACGATAGTCTTTCGAAGGGAGTCCAGCTGGAGCATTAAAGACTAAACCCTGAGGGTTTTGAATTTCCCAAGGCATTTGTTTATCGTTTTCTAGTTTGTTGAAGGGGGGGGGGTAGAGCCCTGCTCTCCATACCCTGGAGGCGCTCGTAACCAGCTTCGTTTTGCATACTGGTAGTGGATACTAGCTACTTTGAGATAAGAAGTTCATGTGCCAACCAACCTTTACTCTCAGTACTTGGAATTATTTCTTCACGGGTTAATAATCATTTACATTAATCGTGGCTTGGTTGTGTTGACAGGGGAGCTAATGGTAGCCGCTTGAACCTGACTTGGGTATCGTGACTATGGAGAAATAAGTTGTAAGTCTAGGATTTCGTGGCCACCTCGTTCCCTTCGAATCATAATGTTGATAGCTGGGTTAAGTACTGTGAAAGTCTTCTTGGAGTTGTGGCTTCGTTTGTTTATTTAATAGATGGCTACGCCCTGTAGTGTGATCTATGATGTAAACATCAACATTTTGGCTAAGTGGTAGCCTATATGGTGATTTTGGTTTTGGAGGATGTTGGTCTACACTTTTTAGCACTCTAGGAGTTGTATAAAATTCTTAATGGTTTACATTGGGCCTTTTAAAGACCATCACAATTTGTAATATACATTGTTCCTGTTGGATGGATGAAGAACCCTTATCTGTTTTCCTGAGCAAGTCGTAATGCTGGGTTTTTTTGGTGTTAATACTGTTGTAATAAAAAGTGGTGATCAGAAATGTAATTTGGTTAGGCATTTGATGTTTTCGGTTTCTTTTTACAAAACCCAACCTAAGATTTTCTTGTGCTTTCTTTCCATAAAAATGATGAAGCCCTCTGTCACATGTTTTCGAATGTGTATGAACAGTTTGGAAGTTTGACTGCCAGGAATGGGGTTTGTATCAATTCATAATTCATTGGTTTAGATATTATGGGCACAGGGTTTTTCTCTCATTTTCAATTTATGAGATGGTTTTACTCTAGTTTAGTTAAATAAAACCGTATTCAATTTGGGGATACTATGTGTAACTTTTATTCCTGTCATGGCATACGAAATCGTCTTACCTCTGTAATGTATTTGTTTTGAAGTCTTAGTTGATACTTATGGTGTGGAAATGCTTATAAAAAAGATAGGGTAGGCATTGAAAGTGTCTCCTTGTTTGACTTCTGCTATTGTGGCTCTACAACCTAACCCTAGTCGTAGGAAAAATATAACCTCCGTAGTTTAAATGAAAAGCTTATAAGACAATGTTTTGACCCTGAGACGTCCTCACTTCAAAATGGATGAATGTTTATTTGAAAAGTGAGTGCTGAAATAAATGTTTTGATTCCTATGTTGTGATGTTGGGTTTCGTCTAAGTTTGAGATTTAATTTTGATAATAATGACAATGATATACTAAAAACCCTAGAT
This sequence comes from Larix kaempferi, assembly GCA_027924585.1. Taxonomy (NCBI): domain Eukaryota; kingdom Viridiplantae; phylum Streptophyta; class Pinopsida; order Pinales; family Pinaceae; genus Larix; species Larix kaempferi. The sequence goes on along the minus strand of BSBM01000096.1, from coordinate 30,021,567 downwards.
AGGGGAGTCGTGCTTGGTAGTTCGTTTTTCCTGAAGGTTGTATGCATGGTTTTCTATTGCGTGTTTGAAGATACTGATGACACTCAGAGTTTAAATGGTTGGCAGAGAGTGTTGTAAGCCTGACCTGCGTTTATTTATTTCTTAAAAGAATAAAAGGGATGGACTGAGTTTGACTTCATTGATTTCGTGGATTCTTGGGAGATCCTTGTTTCTTTTGCAAAATATGAGTTTAGAATATTAATGGATAAAGGTTAAACCCTAGATTTCTTGTAATTTAATATTTTAAATGTACAGTATGAGGTTTTGAAATAAATAATGCAATTTCATTTTGTGGAGGTTGATAGATTAGATATCGACATCTCTAAATAAAAGTTTTGACAATAGTAATTCTACCTATATAGGTATCTAGCACAGGCTAGCTAGGCTATACCTGCTAGATCCTCGAAATATTTAGGGAAAAAGATTGAATTCAATGGAAACATTAAATGAAAATAGTTCCTAGAATGTAAACCCTAAGATCCCATGCCGATTGACCCTTGCTCCATAAAATAAAAAGAATTAAAACTATAATGTACAGAAATATGAATACTACATAATAATTCCTATTTTAATTTCTAAATCTAATTGAACTATATGGAAATTTATACTTCATACCTAGTTATTGAAGCGTGATCTTCCCTTACAAAACCTACACACCTGAACACTAGTTAATGGAAAAATGTATGGACCTAGCTGACCTGTAAGATGATCTTTTAACTGGATAACTTTGGGGCTACCATGTTCCTCCCAACCATGACTCTTAGAAGATTCCTGGTTCTAACTGGATCCCCCTGAGATGGTTCCAACATGCAATAACAGAAGTAGAGGCCCTAGGATAAGCTGCTAATAAGATCTGGGAATTATAATGGGTTGCTTTAGTTCTGCAGAGTAATTCTCTTCTATTACCTTAAGAGAATGATAGTAGGAAAGATGATCCCTCTCTTGGGATATGCCCTTCTTTATATAGGTGAGTTTCTTTGGAATATAGCTGTTGAGTTTAACTAATAATATTCATCTTTTAATTTAATTTAAATTATAATATTTATGAAAGATATTATATTAACTATTCACTCCTATTTATCTACGACCTTTATTTTGTTACAATTAGAAGTATCTTTAAGTTAGATTACAAATAATAATAATACTATTAATACTATTAATAATATTAATAATAATAGTAACACGAGAAATATCTTATGCATAATCTTTATGCATGTCATTTACATAAGTAATCTTTTTCTTGAATGTTAACTCTTTGATTTAATTATGTACATATCATAATAACTCTTTGATTTAATATTAAATACAAGGTCCAACTCTTTGGACAGGGTATTTTGGTAAGCTTGGATAGTTGGCTAGGTTAGTTACCTCTAGGTCTCTCTCTTGCATGTTGGATTCCTTCATTTAACAAGGTAGTTCCCGTAGTCCTTGATGATATATAGAAATGATTCATTTAATCAAATTAAATAAATGTGATGAATAGAAGTGTTATTCAGAGTCTTCTCAACTCAACACTTTTATGATCAAGTAACCCCGAGTGCTCTTCAGAGATTTAACTCAACACTCTCACATGGGCGTTATGCTAGCGCAATTCCAGAGCATCCCGCTCAACACTATTACTAGAATGTGGTTGTGAAGCACATCTAGAATGTACAAATGGCCTTGGATCTGGTATTCTTTATCAAGCTTGGAGTGCTCCAGGGCCTATGCCCAATACTCTACGTACATCGGGGCTTATGCCCAGTACATTATAAAATACTCTAGGTACATCAGGGCTTATGCCTAGTACATAGGTAATCCGTGTGTTCCTGAGTCCACACTCAACACAACATATAAATCAATCATGTAAATCATAACTCTGGATAGTATGTAACAAAAGATCATCTCAGTATATTAGCGTTTGTACACAATCTCATAATAAAACATAAATCAGTACATTAGAGCTTTCTTGCCCAATATATAGCAATAATATACATCAGTCAGGGTCCACGCCCAATATGTAAGTCTATAAAAGAAATGAATCATGTGCACTAGGGCTTATGCCCAATAATCAAAATAAATCATAGGTGTTGGGGATTTAAGTCTAGTATATAACATCAGAAATAGTTAATCAAAATTCAGGATATTACATCCCTCCCCGCTTAGAACTACACCGTCCCAGTGTTCTAGGGACTAGAAATGAAGTCATGAAATAAGGCAGGGTATGCCTCTTTCATGGTTGTCTCATTCTACCAAGTAGCCTCATCTGGTCCGAAGTGCCTCCATTGGTGATGGTCCTTCTTCTAAGTTGCACCTCTCTCTTGTCCAGGATGTGGAGGGGCTCCGTCATGAATTCCCCTTCGGGTTCCACCTATAATAAGGACCAATCAATCTCATGTTTAGTATTGTATACATATTTCTTTAATAAGGATGCATGAAAAACATTATGAACTTTTACATGAGCTGGTAAAGCTAACTAATATGCCACTGGCCCTTTCTTAGCCAGTATCTCAAAGTGTCCACAAAATTTGGGGGATAGCTTCCCGCATCACCCCAAGCTCAAGGAGCTTCGCTTTTCCTTCACATTTAGGAAAACATGTTCGCCGACTTGGTAGTCTTTGTCTTTTCTTTTCATATCTGCATAACTCTTTTGGAAGTCTTGTGCCTCCTTCAAGTTTTGTTGCACCTTGGAGACTAGATGCTCCAAGTCTTTTAGTAAGTCGGGGCCTAGCATAAGTCTATCTACTGGACTGTCCCAAGTTACAGGTGTCCGACATTTCCTGCCGTAGAGTACCTTGAAGGGGCTCATCTTGTGAGAGGTCTAGTATCCGTTGTTGTAAGAAAAATCTGCAAGGTGCAAATAATCCTCCCACTTTGTGGGGTTGTTCATAACATACATCCTCAGCATATCCTCTAGGATTTGGTTTACTCATTCCGTCTGTCCGTCAGTTTGGAAGTGGTACGCGGTACTGAACTATAGTTGTGTCTCCAAATCGGAGAACAATGCTCTCCAGAAGTTGCTAGTGAACTTTGTGTCTTGATCGGAAATGATTTCCTTGGGTATCCCATGCAATCAGAAAATATCCTTTAGGAAGATGTCCGTGACGTGAACAACTTTGTAGGTAGAATTTACTTGTATAAAATGTGTTGCTTTGGATAACTTGTCTATTACTACAAAGATGGAATCATTCTGCCTGTTACGTTTTGGTAAACCCGTAATGAAGTACATATTGATGACCTCCCACTTCCACTCTGGAATGGGTAATGGCTGTAGTAGTCCCTAAGGATGCTGGTGTTCTTCCTTAACTAGCTGACACTCCTGGCACTTATCAATGAATAAATCTATGTCAGCTTTTAGTTTAGGCCAAAAGAAGTGTCTCTTTACTGATAATATCATCTTTTGATATCTCGGATGTCCTGAATAGGGCTTCTGATGGAATTCTGTGAGGATGTTAGGTCTAATGTCCCCGCTTTCTGGAACATAAAGTCTCTCTTTCGAACATAGCAGTCCTGACTCATCTATATTATACTCATTTTGTTGTTGGAATAATATATCCTCTTGGATCTTTTTAAGGATCTCGACATTGAATAGGTCACTTTGACATGTCGTTCTAATCCTGTGGTGTAAATTTGATTTGGTTTGAGTCACGATCACTTCATACAAGAAATGAGCCCGTCGACTTAAAGCATCAGTGATCGTGTTCTCCTTTCCCTTTATGTGATTTAGCTCGAAGTGGTACTCACTAAGGAAGGCTAGCCACCTGGCTTGTCTAGCGTTTAGGTCAGGTTGTTCAAATAAGTACTTCAGACTCATGTTGTCCGTCTTTAATAGGAACTTCTTTCCCATAAGGTAGTGCCTCCACATATTCAAGGCATGGATAATGGCGGCTAGTTCAATATCGTGTGTGGGGTAGTTCTGTTCGTGTTCCTTCAAATTCCTTGTCTCATAACAGATAGCGAAGTCATTTTGCATAAGGACTCCATCGAGCCCTTCCTTGCTTGCATCTGTGCAAACCAAGAAGTCCCCATCGGGGTTAGCAATATGTAGGATGGGTGCACTAGTCAAAAGATGCTTTAACTTTTGGAAACTTTCCTCGCATTTTGTAGTTCAAAGAAATTTGGTTGTCTTTTTTTGCAAGGCTGTCATAGGACAAGAAATTCAAGAGAATTTCTCAATGAACTTCTGGTAGTACCCAGCTAAACCTAAGAATGATCTTCTATCGGTTACGCATGGAGGGGTAGGCAATTCTTCTATGGCATTAATCTTCTCAGGGTCGACTGTTATACCTTTCTCCGAAATGATGTGCCCTAGGTACTGTATCTAGGGTTTGTAAAAATAACATTTTCTAAACTTAGCGTACAACTGATGTTCTCATAGTACTCCTAACACTATCCAGAGATGTTCTTCGTGTTCTTATTCATTCTTGGAGTAGATCAGAATGTCTTCAATGAAGACTAGAACAAACTTGTCTAGGTATTTACTAAAGATGTTTTTCATCATGCACATAAAATTGGCAGGTGCATTAGTTAAACCGAAAGTCATTACCACAAACTCGTAATGGCTGTATCGGGTTCGAAATGCAGTATTACTGATGTCTTCATCACAGATTCTCACCTGATGATATCCGGATCGTAATTTGATCTTTGAGAAGATCTTCGCTCCTCCGACTTGATCAAACAAGTCATAAATTCTAGGGAGTGGGTAATGGTTCTTGATGGTCAGCTTGTTGAGTTGGCGGTAATTGATGCACATTCGCATTGTCCCATCCTTCTTTTTTACAATGAGTATTGGTGCTCCCCAGGGAGACACACTTGGTCGGATATAACCTTTCTCGATCAACTCTTGTAACTGAAGCTTGAGTTCCACCAATTCGGGTGGACTCATGCGGTAAGGGGCCTTGGAACTGGTACGGACCCGAGTGTTATCTCTATTGAGAAGTCTAGGTCTCGTTTGGGTGGTAGCCCAGGTATTTCCTCTAGAAATACATCCTTGAATTCTACAAGGACTAGGAAGTGTCTGATCTTCTGTTCCCTATCTACTTCTACAGTTTGGATGTTGACTACAAAGAGTTTACAACCCTTTCTTACGCATTTCTTTGCTTGTAATACATATATCTATCTTACGGAGATTTTCTTAGGGATACCTTGAATCATTTTCTGATTGCCTTGGTTATCTGTGCATAGTATTGACTTGTTCAAGCAGTCAAGCAAGGCATGATGTTATTCCAACCAATCCATACCTATAAGTACATCGTATGATCCTAGTGGTAGGATATTTAAATCCACCCTAGTTGGGAACCCATTCAAATCTATCTCACAATTTTTAACTAGTTCAGAGACCTTTCGTTTGGTACCAGTGGCTAGTTGTACCATCCATGGTTTCTCATGACTCACTCGGTTTAACTTACAAGTATCAACAATCTTAGGGGAGACATAACTTCGATATGCACCAGGATCTATTAAAACTGAAATGGCCGTGTTTGAGATCTTACCATCAATTTCAACCATGGTGGCCTGGTGATCTGTTTTCTGGCCATCAAGTGTGGCATAAATTCTTGGTGTTCTTGCCATGTCCCCTACTGTAGGGTTTGCTTGGAAATTGTGTAAAAATCGGTCCATCTTGTTGGGGCAATCTCTGAAGGAGTGGGGCCCTTGGCATTTCCAACAAGTAATGGTTGGTGGGGCAGCCTTTGACCCTTTGTTGAAAGCTAGTCTATTGGCATGCAGTGGGGGTGCATTTGGTTGTGCATGAGGTCGGTTGAATCCTCTATTAAGACGAAAACTATTGTTTTGTTTCCGGTAAGGTGGTGGTCTAAAACCTAGTCTTCGGTTGTCTGAAAAGGCTATGAACCTATCTCTGTTTATGTTTATGTTATCATTCCTTGGTTTTCCTTGTTCATAACAGAGTCTTTCTTTGTGTAAAGTTACATCTAAGGTTTTGGGCATGTTGAATTCAATCTTATCTCTAAAATTTGGTGCTAGACATCCCAAGAATTGTTGTAATTTGACTTTTTCATCCTTTATGTAAGGAACATAATGTAGAAGATCTAAAAATATGTTAATGAAAGCTTCCATAGTTAGGGAGCCCATTTTTAATTCATGGAATTATTTTATCTTCTTGTCAAAGAATCTTTCAGACATGTATTTGTAATGAAATATTTTGCTGAAAGCATCCCATTTTATGTCCCTCATTTCCTGCCCTTTGGTGTGTTTCAAATCTCTCCACCATCTGGACTATTTACCATTTAGGTTGTAAATGGCCAGTAGAGCTTGCATTTCACTGGAATATTTGTGGACTTTGAGATACTTGTTCATCTCTAACAGCCACTCCTTAGCTTTTTCCTTGGTATTTATCTCTCCCTCATATGTTGGGGTTTTGATTTTCCTCAATTCTCCTTCTAGACTGTCACCATTCTTCCTTCTTTTCTTGCAAGGGGAAGGTGAGTCATCCTTAGTGGAGGAGCTTTTACAGTCTTCTTCCATATAATCAGGTATGTGTTCCTCATGCATATCCTCTTTAGGACTGTTGGATCTTTTTGTGTGATAGTTGTTTTCCTTGGTTTTGTTGGCTGGTTGGGTGGACTGTCCATGGGACTTTTCCCTTGTTAGGCTCTGAAATAGAGCTTCATTAATAGATTGTTGTTCTCGTCTTTCTTGCATATTGTCATCTCTGAAACTTTGGAATAATGCTTGTAGATTCTGCATTGATTTCATTAAATCTGAGTTTAATTCCACCAGGATCTCTTGCTCTCGTGCTCGAGAGTTCAAATTCCCATGTATGTTGCTGTCTTTTTTTGTATTCATACTCAGACTGTGATTGTACCTACAATGTCGTATCAATGTTAAGAACAGAAAAATATGTTTGTTCATATACACATATAAAAGAAAATTATAAATGTATGTTCTTGATTTACAAGTATCTATGGCGGGTGTTCTTCTTCTAATGAGCCCAATAGGTCACTTAGTATTGTAGCTGGGCTCTCATACCACTTGTAATCTCCCTAAAATGTTAAAAAAAAAAAAATTCACTTATGACTAACATATATAGTTCGGTACATGTTTTATCAAATTAACTTCAGCACCGGGGTTTAAAATATAAGATTCGCTTAAAAGGCTTTGCGGAAGCATTTGTAAAAAGAAAGGGAAACTGTTTTGTTTAACTACATTGGATTTATTGTATTTAACTCAGTTGGACTTATAGTCTTGGTACTTAGTTGGAACTCCAAAATCTATTCTCAAACTTGCATCTAGTTTAAATGTTTCTCCTTTTATAAGTTGAGATTATGTGCCAATCTCATGTCTACTTTGTAATTGCGTCGAGACTATAATTTATTTTATGAGTTTTATGGTTTGGAGGAGAAAGGATTTGGTGGCCAAAATGGCCAGACTTACTTATCATTTTGCTAAATTCTATTTCATTCTTTTTGTTCTTTTTGTAGGTAATTTATTTAAGGGACTAACTACTTTCCAAACTCCATTACCTATGTTAAACTCTATTGTTTCGATTTATGTATGAACAAATGTATAACTTGTACAAGTCGAAAGGGTATTCACTATACAAGGTGGATATATATATCATTTTAATGCTAAGTGGTAAGATTAGTGGTATGGCACTAACGAGTCCACCCTAAAGCTCTGTAAAAGTCGATCCATGGATTAAAACTATAGTTTTGGACCCACACCGTTGTAACACTTTGTAAATAAAATAAAGGAGTTCTCCTACTATGTGAAATGGGTCATGAATCAAAACTTAATGGAATTTGGTAGAGATTTAATGGAGCTCTATGATAGTGTTTCAAATGGAGTCCAAATGGAGCATTAAAGACTAAACCCTGACAGTTTTGAATGTCCCAAGGAATTTGTTTATCATTTTCTAGTTTGTTGAAGGGGGGGGTAGATCCTTGCTCTCCATACCCTGGAGGCACTCGTAACCAGCTTCGTTCTGCATCGTGGAAGTGGATACTAGCTACTCTGAGGTAAGAAGTTCATGTACCAACCAACCTTTACTCTCAGTACTTGGAAGTATTTCTTCACAGGTTAATAATCGTTTGTATTAATCATGGCTTGGTTGTGTTGACAGGGGAGCTAATGGTAGCCGCTCGAACCTAACCTGGGTATCATGACTATGGTGAAATGAGTGGTAAGTCTGGGCTTTCGTGGCTACCTCCTTCCCTTCGAATCATAATGTTTATAGCTAGGTTAAGTACTTCAAAAGTCTGTTTGGATTCGTCGCTTCATTTGTTTATATAATAGATGGCTACGCCTTGTAGCGTGCTCTATGATGTAAACCTCATCATTTTGGCTGAGTGGTAGCCTATATGGTGATTTTGGTTTCGGAGGATGCTGGTCTGCCCTTTCTAGCACTCCAAGAGTTGTATAAACTTCTTAATGGTTTACATTGGGCCTTTTAAAGAACGTCACAATTTGTAATATACATTGTTCCTATTGGATGGATGAAGAACCCTTATCTTTTTTCCTGAGCAAGTCGTAATGCTGTGTTTTTTTGGTGTTAATACTATTGTAATAAAAAGTGGTGATCATAAATCTAATTATGTTAGGCGTTTGATGTTTTCGGTTTTTTTACAAAACCCAGCCTTATATTTGCTTGTGTTTTCTTTCCATAAAAAGGATGAAGCCCTCTGTCAGATGTTTTTGAATGTGTATGAACAGTTTGGAAGTTTGACTACCAAGAATGGGGTTTGTATCAATTCATAATTCATTGGTTTAGATATTATGGGCACAGGGTTGTTCTCTCATTTTCAATTTTTGAGATTGTTTTACTCTAGTTGAGTTAAATAAATCGTATTAAATCTGGGGGTACTATGTGTAGCTTTTATTTCTATCATGGCATACAAAATCGTCTTACCTTTATAATGTATTTGTTTTGAAGTTTCAGTTGATACTTATGGTTTGGAAATGCTTATAAAAAAAGATTGGGTAGGCGTTGAAAGTGTCTTCTTGTTTGACTTCTGTTGTTGTGGCTTGACACCCTAACCCTAGTCATTGGCAAAAGATAATCTCTGTAGTTTAAATGAACAACTTATAAGACAGGGTTTTGACCCTGAGACACCGTGACTTCAAAATGGATGAATGTTTATTCGAAAAGTGAGTGCTGAAATAAACGTTTTGATTCCTATGTTGTGATGTTGGATTTCGTCTAAGTTTGTGATTTAATTCTGACAAGAATGATAATGAAATACTAAAATCCCTAGGTAGGGGAGTCGTGCTTGGCAGCTCATTTTTCCTGAAGGTTGTCTGCGTGGTTTTGTGCTACGTGTTTAAAGATGCTGGTGACACTCAGAGTTTAAATGCTTCGCAAAGAGTGTCGTAATCCTGACATGCGTTTATTTATTTGTTAAAATAATAAAAGGGATGGACTGATCTTGACTTCATTGATTTCATGGATTCTTGGGAGATCCTTGTTTCTTTTGGAAAATCTGATTTTTGAATCTTAATGGATAAAGGTTAAACCCTAGCTTTCTTGTAATTTAATATTTTAAATGTACAGTATGAGGGTTTGAAATAAATAATGCGATTTCGTTTTGTGGAGGTTAATAGATCAGATATCGATATTTCTAAATAAAAGTTTTGACAATAGTTATTCTACCTATATAGGTGTTTAGCACAGGCTAGCTAGGCTAGCCCTGCTAGATCCTTGAAATATTTAGGGGAAAAGCTTGAATTCAATGGAAACATTAAATGAAAACTGATCCTAGAATGTAAACCCTGAGAGCCCATGCCAATTGTTCCTTGATCCATAAAAGAAAAAGAATTAAAACTATAATGTACAGAAATATGAATTCTACATAATAATTCCTATTTTAATTTCTAAATCTAATTGAACTGTATGGAAATTTATACTTCCTACCTAGTTCTTGAAGCTTGATCTTCCCTTACAGAACCTGCACACCCAAACACTAGTTAATGGAAAAATGTATGGACCTAGCTAACCTGTAAGATGATCTTTTAACTAGATAACTTTGGGGCTACCATGTTCCTCCCAACCATGACCCTTAGACCATTCCTGGTTCTAACTGGATCCCCCCGAGTTGGTTCCAACATGCAATAAGAGAAATAGAGGCCCTAGGATAAGTTGTTGATCAGATCTGGAAATTATAGTAGGCTTCTTTAGTTCTACAGAGTAATTCTCTTCTATTACCATAAGAGAATGATAGTAGGAAATATAATCCCTCTCTTGGGATCTGCCCTTCTCTATATAGGTGAGTTTGTTTGGAATATAGTTATCGAGTTTAACTAATAATATTCAACTTTTAATTTAATTTAAATTATAATATTGATGAAAGATATTATATTAACTATTCACTCCTAGTTTATCTAGGACCTTTATTTTTTTACAATTAGAAGTGTCTTTAAGTTAGATTACAAATAATAATAATAATAATATTAATAATATTAATAATAATAGTAACATGAGAAATATCTTATGCATAATCTTTATGCATGTTATTTACATAAGTAATATTTTTCTTGAATGTTAACTCTTTGATTTAATTATGTACATATCATAATAACTCTTTGATTTAATATTAAATACAAGGTCCAACTCTTTGGACATGGTCTTTTGGTAAGCTTGGATAGTTGGCTAGGTTAGGTACCTCTAGGTATCTCTCTTGCATGTTGGATTCCCTCGTTGAACATGGTAGTTCCTACCGCCCTTGATGATAGATATAAATGATTCATTTAACCAAATTAAATAAATGTGATGAATAGAAGTGCTATTCAGAGTCTTCTCGACTCAACACTTTTATGATCAAGTAACCCCGAGTGCTCTTTAGAGCTTTAACTCAACACTCTCACATGCGTGTTACGCTAGTGCAATTCCAGAGCATCCCGCTCAACACTATTACTAGAATGTGGTTGTGAAGCACATATAGAATGTAAAAATGTCCTCAGATCTGGTATTCTTTATCAAGCTTGGAGTGCTCCAGGGCATATTCCCAACACTCTACGTACATTGAGGCTTATGCCAAGTACGTAATAAAATCCTCTAGATACATTGGGGCTTATGCCTAGTACATAGGTCATTCGTGTGTTCCTGATTCCACGCTCAACACAACATATAAATCAATCATGTAAATCATAACTCTGCACAGTATGTAACAAAAGATCATCTCAGTATATTAGCGTTTGTACTCAATTTCATAATAAAACATAAATCAGTACATTAGGGATTTCTTGCCCAGTATATAACAATAATCTGCATTAGTCAGGCTCCACGCCCAATATATAAGTCTATAAAATAAATGAATCATGTGCACTAGGGCTTATGCCCAATAATCAAAATAAATCATAGGTGTTGGACCTTTAAGCCCAGTATATAACATCATAAATAGTTAGTCAAAATTTGATATATTACATACATAAACATAAACATAAAAAATATCAAAGATGCAATCTCACAACATTATTATTTACATGGTTCACCCCCCGGATGGGAGCTACGTCCACGGGAACTGTTGTTTATATTAATGGGAAGGGTCAACCATTCCAGTTTGCGCACACAGCTGCAGACTCTTCTCTACAATGGGTCTCTGTGCACATAGCTGCAGAGCCTCTTCTCTCCTTGATCTCTTCTATACAGATTTACAATGATAATCTATTAATCCATCAAAATCTAACCCTTCCCTATACAAAATTTATCCTTTTATAGATTGAGCCCGAAGGTCACATCTTTACAATAACTATGGCCCGAAATTCCATAGTACCCTTAACCCCCCAAAACAACACAGTTACCCTACTAACCATATGTCACCATAACTTCTCAGCTACTTTGCTTGTCCTTGGCTGTCGCCACTTCCTAGATCTGACACTCTTCTGACAGTCGCTTTCTCTAACCGTGTGGCGCTGACTGTACCATGTCGCATCCTTTGCACCATCCTGTCTCTTTAATTCTTATTCTTGTAGCTCAACATTCCGTCGCTTCTTCCTTAACTACTCAAACTACATCGTCGATCCTTAGTACTTTGCACTTACTAAGGGGATATATCCTTATCTACTACTTTGCTTCACCCCTTACCCTACTCCTGGGAATTATGGAGTTCTTTCTCCCAAAAATGGTTGATGTTAGGCCTCACCTAGCTTATATTTCTTCCATCAAATTTGTCCTTTGACTTTGGGCTGTGTCACCAAAACTGCTTTTAGTTGGGCCACACCCAACAATGGTAAGGACTACTCCAATATTTTTGTGGTTTTCAAATTAGAGTATCATAAAATTTTCTTGTTGAATGGAACTTTAGGTTAAGGAACAAGCCAATATGTTTAAGGGAAAAGACTAACAACATTATCGTGAAAGAGAGAAATAACACAATCAATTGAAGGAATATGATCTGTTATCACTTCAAGAAATTACTCCCTGACTGTAGAAGGGTGTAAGCTTGGTAACTTAAATATTCGTGAATGTAGGGAGAAAAGGATCAAGTCGGATGACTTAATATGCTCACATTCAGTCAAAAACATATGAATTCACTCAAAGACGAAAGGCTTTCTACTATACTGCTTAGCAGGCTTAAATCAAAGGTGTGGAAGCAAGAAGAAGACTTATTATGCTAACAGAAATATAGATACAATAGCATATATGAATGGCCAGCTATGATAGGTAAAGAACTTATCGTACTAGTAGAAACATGCATAAGATTGCATACAATTTATGGTCAGACATAACCAGTAAGATACTGCAGCTCTATCTCATCAATGCAAGGATAGGGTGACAACCATCAGGCATTATATAAACAGGAAAAGCAATGTATACAGGTTTAGTATATCAATGAAGAGATGAGATGACAGTCATCTGTCATTAGATATACATAAACATGAAAAGAAATGAAAACTGAACAAACACAGTGAAAGAAGCTTATGTGTCAAGATAAATCCATCAATGTCTCCAATGAAATATAGTTACAAGCCTCCAAAGTTTAATCATAGTCCTTAGATTGTTTTCTCCCCCACTTTTTAAAAAATATGTATCTTGGCTTTATAGCGTTTACATCAAAAGCTGTGATCCTATAAAGAAGGATCGAGAATACTAGAAATAGCATAGTGTAAAACTAATTTACAAAATTATAGGAATCAGATCCTATCTAAAAGGAGTCCAACCATACCCTAATACTAATTCTTTGACAGCTGCTCCTCTATGTTGGATGATGGCTATGTCTTATAGAATATTCAATGACATTTGGAAGCTAATCTTCTCATCCTTCAACCGAATAGGAAACCAAATTTAACCTTAAAACTCTCCTCAAAATCTGTAAAAGACATTTATCTTCTGTATTTAGAAATTGGCATTGGCTTGGAAGTCTTCTTAAGTGATCTGGCTGTAAGAAGATCTGATTTGGGCGAATAGACTAGCATTCTACCCTTGTTTGTGCTTTCAGTAGCTAAAGAGCTAAAATCTGAGCCTGTAAGCCACCGAAAGCTCTGTTTTGAAATAGCTTTCAAAATTGTAAAAATGTGTTTCCTCCCAGCTTACTGATCTCACCTTTCAGGCATTTCAAGCAAAAAATTGAACAAAAGAAAAATATGGAAGCCCCGCTATTGTAGCGTGCTTGGTCTTTGAGTTCTTTGACATCTGGAAACACCTTCGACTATCATCATGTGTATTCATTGAATGGTTTGCTACAAAGCAAAATGCAAATACAATAAAACTTGACATGTGTTTCTATAGCAAAACCAGCTCAAGTTTGGCTTGTATTTTACTCTGAAAAGTTTGGAGAATATCAACATTTTTGGTATCCTCTATAGATTCACGAACCTCCATGATTCTCCATGAGCAATTCTGGATCAGTCACAGCTCCTTCATATGACTTAGTGCTTGAGCGCTTCGTGCACTAGAGCACTTCTGGGAAAAAAACCATGACGTTCTTACCTTAACTAGATCAGGCAGCTGGCCTCTCAAAGCCAAGATTTACCATATCTGCAAAACGATAACAACTGAGACTTTCACCTGGTTTCAAATTAAAGCATTGAGCTGTCGAATGCTCCAAAAACGAGCTATCTCCAATCATAGGGAACCTGCGCATGCATTTGCCAAACCTTTGCATGATTTACTTACAAATTTTGACAATCGACACTTGTAAATATTGATAAAAAACAACTCGTTGTCTTCTTGGCATGTTGGTGAAAGAAGACCCTAGATATTTGCAAAGCTAGCACTCAGCGCTTGCTCATGGATAAGGGTTTCTTGCTCGTCGAATTAACCTGTCAATCTTGGCATAAAAATAAAAACTGTGAGTTAACCCATAGCTTTGATAGGTTGCGTGGCATGTGGACTTGGTTTGACAAGTGGTTTGGCTTATGGATTGGGCCTGTGGTTCCCCCAAAAGTTGGGTCACATAAAGGTTGGGGAATGACATTTATTTGTGTCTTTTTATTGCAGGTTAAGAGGCATGGTATCAAAGCAATCTTAGGCAAAGAGATTGAATAGAGATTATTAAGGCTCGATGAAGAATTGAGTGTATGATACTGGCCAAAATACCTAAGGGAGCGATAAATCAAGTAGCGAGTAATGAGGACATTCTTCAAAAAATACCATTACATTTTAGTCGCTAACAGGATCATTTCAACTAGACTAATAATGAGAATACATAAGAATGTCAATGAGAGATTAACTAAGAAAGATAAAAATAAGAAGACATGTCAATACTATGGGAATATTGGACACACAGAGAGCAGTTGGTGGAAGAAAACAAAATACCTTGGATAAAGTGAAGAATCTTGAAGGGAAATTTTCAATTATTTGGTTCATGGGCATACACCATTGAATTTAATAATATAAGGGATATAACTATATAAATAACTCCTAATATTTGCATGATCAAACTTTTAAAGTGATTCCATAGTTGAATTTTGTTGTATCCCTCACATGGCTAAGAATGGTTCTCTTTCATTCCCTAAGAAGAGATAAAATACAGAATAAATATTACAAATAAAATATTTGTTGTAGATGATTATTCTCTTAGTATTGTTTGTTTTGGTATGATAAAAAATCAAAATGGAGTGATCATTGATGTGTAGATCATGTACTTAGTTTGAGTGGTAATTTGTTGTATGTTCCCCATCTAACCCACGAGCAAGAAGGTTGGATTTTATCATCGCATATTTTTTGTGAAGGGCATGTATAATATTTTTTTCTTGTTGTTGAAGCTCTTTTTTACCTTTTAATGGTAGAATATATAAGCTCTATAATTTCCCTAAGTAGGATGCAAGATCAAATGTGCACGTTTTCACACAATCTAGCCTTCTTATGATTGCAAGGAATACTCAACTACCAGATAAGTGGAACCTAGGGACACTACCCCAAAGTGTCACATCAACAAGGTCTCCTCTCTTTAGGTATTCTGACTCCACCAAATCCATACTCAGATTAACCATGGGAGTTGTCCCTAGTCAAATATTCCAAGTGATGGCACCATCGGATCTATCATTCCCAAAGACAACATGGTCGATTTGTACTGGAATAGGGCACTTCAAATGAATTAGGAATGATAAAATGTGTGCTTTGTGGGGAATGGCTAAGGGGATGAAAGGTTATGAAGGTAAAGTGACCCCCTAAGTAAGAAAACTAAACTATGGATGCTTATGTATTAGAGGGGTTAATGTCTTGGTCACTTAGAATTATTAAACTCTAAGATTATGAAATACTAGCTTGAATTAAGTTCAAGTTTTTTATGATTAAGAGTTTAAAATATTAGAAATAAATGTCGATAGTATATTGAGGTTGTGTTATATGTGTAGGGTATGTATTAGGTGTATATAATGTTGTTATAAGTGTTTAAGTTCTTAAATTTAGTTACACCGAGCTTAAATAGTTTCTAAACACTAGAAATTAGATTCCAAATTAGATGTTTGATGCATGAGATGACCATTGCATATTTCCATAGGTTATTTCGAATGAGATTAAGTTTTATATCTAAAATATAGGTTCCTATGGTGTAAATTCAATTCAATCTAGCAACTAGCTACATGTATTTAGTGATAAAAAACAACAAAAAGAAAGTGATGTAATTTTACTGAGTAGAAGAGAAATAAAAAGCCAACAAAACAAATGAGATAAATAACTGATATGGTGCCTTGTATTGGGTCATGGAGTCACTCCCTCTTCCAATAAATGCACTTGTTAATGATGGCTCCACTTGGTGGTGACCCTTTTGGTAAAATCTCCAAGTATCCAGCCTAAGGCACCCTTCCAAATTGATTTTATTCCGCCTACAAAGAGACAAATAGTTAGTGGGTGCCAATTAGATTTCCAAAGTCTAAAATCAACCTATTTTATCCATCATCAAGTAGAGAAATATGTGTAAAGAGAAAATAAATAATAAAAAGTTCACAAGCAAAGATTGCAGAAATGAAACACTTGATTAATTTCCTCAAAAAAACCCTAAGGCACACTTGGCAAATCATGAGGGTTGATTTACACAACAAAAACAACAAATTTACTACCTCAGATAAGTTTTACCATTACAAATTCATGAAAGGATAAAGACAAATGGAAAAATCCACTTCAATATTTACTCAAGGCACTAAGGAATTAAGAGAAAAAATCAATTTATGTTTTACAGTGTAAGAGTGGCTCCCAAAACATCCTTTACAAACTGTTAGTTTCTCTATTTTATAGAATAAGACAGAAGAAACATCCCTAATCATCAAGATTAAGGTATGAGATCAAAAGATAGAATACCTAGATCAATGGTTGCAATAATTCACCATATTTTCTATTTTTCTGCTTGTTGAAATTCAATTTTATTGAGGGTGGTGAATTGCTTCATTGGGCCCAATTTACATGCAAAAAATTACAAGATAAAATCTATAATACTGAGATGGAACCATGGGAGGGTACCCATAGGAACCTCTTTTCTGATTTGGAAGTGGTGAATGCAAAAGATTGGCTAAGTTTTCACCAAGTACACCCCCCTTTGCTGAACATGCTGAAAAGTGGTCTAACACTTGAAGTTTGGCACCAAGTAAGGTTGATTTGCCACTAGGAATACATTTGATGAGGACCCATGTCAATACATTTCACTTCTGATATCCTGTTGTTATGATTTTATGAATTAGGCATTTGTTTAAATCAAACCTCATGAAGTTTGATTAATTAATGCCAATCAATTAGATCTTGATGAATTCCTGGAAAAATCACTTGGGAGAAGCCTTGAATGAATTTCATGTTGCTCTAATGTCTCATAACTATCAAAATAATGTAGAAAATCAATCTGCAATATCCAGTTTTAAGTTTATCCAAATTATTAACATAGGACTTAGGATTTTTAAATTGTAAACTAAAGCAATTCCATAAATTAAAGCCTATTAGTCCATAATAGCTAAAATTCACATTTGGAAGTCTCCAAATGGCGTCCAAAGGATCAATTATGATTAATGATGATGCAAGGTGACCACACAGTACTGGTTGGTCATGTTGACCAAGTCAAAAGTCAACAAAGCCAACTTTGGTCAAAGTTGAACAATGTTGTCCAATGAGTGAAAGAACACATACACTTCCTTTAGGAGGAAAAAATAAGATCTCAAATCGTATATATTAATAATGTACTAGTTCAACAAAACTTGTGTTACAAAAGTAATACATTTGAATCATCGCATAACTTCAAGCATACCTGAATAATTGCATAAATCAACACATAGCATGAAATTAATGTTTTATACTCATCAAACCTTCTAAACCACATCAATCGTATTAAACATATCATTTCTCCTTTAGTTGAAGTGGATGGATAAATTTAGCAAGCCTAGTCAAGGGTTGACTCATCACATAGCTTCAAGCATAGTAATAATTGCATAAATCAACACATAGCTTGAAATTAATGTTTTATATTCATGCCACCATCTAAACCACATTAATCGTATTACAAGGATAATTTTTCCTTTAGTTTAAGTGGATGGATAAATTTAGCAAACCCGGTCAAGGGAAGGATTGGTAATAGATGACTAATTCGTCTATAAACTATTGTGAATATTCAAGTGGAACAATTTGTCACAATGCCTCTTACAACTTACTACTTATTTTACTAGCTTATTTTTATTGAATGTCAAATAACTGGAATTGAAATAAGAAAAACTAGAGAAAATAAGTACACAATCCACACAATAACATAAGATATATCCTAGGAAAACCCACTATGAGGAAAAACCCATCCACAAATGAGGACTATGCCTTGTTATTTATGCCAAATTGCAAATACAAAGAAAATGATACTCCCTATGGAGTTACATATGAACCTACAACCAAAATGGCTACTACAGGATCTCCTATATCCTTTTTTCTACTCTAACATCCAATCTTGTGTTGTTTCTTAGTTATGAAACAATGCAATACATCAAAAGAATGGAACCCCCTTCTTATCCCGACGGCCAAATATTTAAAATAGCCCAATAGCCATCTATGGTTAATTTTACGGTTTTTGCATGCCCCAACTCCTAAATAGAGTTAGGGTTTTTTTCCTTATAGAATTGTTTTGAAGGTCCACATGTGTGAGAAAAGAGAGATGATGTAGAATCCACTATGTCCCATGCTAGTAAACTGGATAGCTCAACATGCAATATGCATAAATTTTGCATACAAACTTTGTTTGAGGCGATTTATTGACCATTAGAAAGGTCTCGGAGTGTAGAATCATGTGAAAGCGGAAATGTCCTACCGATGAACTTTTGACCTGTTAAAAACATCATTTAGACCCTCAAACAAGCCTCGAAGTGTTCCATACCCGAAATGTGCAAAATGAGTCTTTCCCATAAAATGGGCCCTACAAGCCAATTCACCCAATCCTCTAACCCCAAAAGGTACAAGTAGGTGATAAACTAGATATAAATCCATTTCATATCACTAACTAACCCAAGATAAATGGTATAGGGAAACTCTGTAATTTCTCCACTACTTAGGAAAACACTGGGAAAGTGTCTCACAAATGGGTGATTGTAATGAGATAATCCCCCACCTAACGATCAACAATCAATCTTTCCCCATTTAACTTTGAAGTTTTCATTCATCTCCTTCTTGGACTTGGTATTCTTGTACTAGTCTTCATTAATTTCTTGGACTCTCCATTTCTTGTACTTAGTTAACTTTTGGAGAGCTTGGCCCTTTGATTTTATTTTGAGGCCTTCTTCATTGGCAAGTTTTCAAAGTTTACTTCATTTCTTTTGATTTTCTTTATTTTACATGGTCTTCATTTCTTTGACTTTGCAAGTACATGGAGTCTTGGATTGGTAGCTTCTTTCATGCCCTCATTTATTTTTCATGCATAGATAAGGGAAAATACTTCCATACCAATAATATAGGAATATCATTGCTCCATGGAAACTCACCCTTCTTAATAGAGCTAATCCATACGATTTTACAAGTATAAAATCATGATGTCATCATAAAACATCATTGTGGCACAACATTTCTTGTGACACCAAGGAAAACAGGGAGGCCTTTATGGGTAAAAGAGATGAATTCAAGAGTCAATTTGTCAATTCTAATTCAATGGTTTTAGGATACAAAGATGACATGATATGGAGATGAAGAAGTTAAAGATGGAACCATAGGAGGTTTATGATCCATGTAATAATCAAGAAAAGTTAAACGAATTCTATATGCATAAAACAATGACAAATTCTATCCATTAATGTACACAACATTATACTAACCATGCTTATTAGTATAACAAGTGAAATCAAGATGAGTAACATCTAGTACAATCAACATTATAGACCATATATTCCATAAATAAAATCATCAAAGCATGCAATTGGTACTACAATAAACTATCATGGTACCATCACAAGCAAACATATAGAGACAAAATCATGACAGCTTAGTAATCATGAACATTTATGCTCTTAATATCATCTTTTATTTTACAAAAAAAATATCATCCATGCACTACTCAACAAAATTAAGGGTGGAACAACCCCATATATAATATGGTATAACAATTCTCAAAGAAATGGTTGGCGACTAGAGAATAATTTTCCATGAAGGACTCACACATCTCAATTTCCAAAGCATAAAAATAATTGTGAAGTTAAATATTCCTACTGTAAATACTAGTATTTTTCCCCCTTGTGGTATATGTGACCAAGTTGTTCTTAAAAAGAATCACCATGCTACATTTGAGAATAGAGAGCATGAGAAAAGAATCACCATGCTACATTTGAGAATAGAGAGCATGAGAAAAGAATCACCATGTACTTATCCGAAGTGATTTATGTATAATCAAGAAACCAACACTAGTATGTAAAAGGTATGTTTTGACTTTCATTTATGATTCTTTTAGCTATACTTGATATATTCCATGGATAGTATTGGTCTTATCAATGAAAAATTAAAGGCATGTGGGACATATACTAGAAAGAAATGTGGCCAACTTGTGAACTAATTTAATGGACTAAAATATGTGAGAAAGGTTTTTGAGATATGCTTTTCATAAAATGGTATCTCTTGCTAGAGATTTGTACCTTAAAAACCTAAGTAGAATGATTTTGTTGATAGGTAGAATTGGACATCCGTTGAAATAGTATAGTGTATTCTTCATGCCAAAGGAATGCCAACTATGTTTTTCGTAGAGGTTGTTCATTTTTTAAACTACATTACCCCCTTTCCCCCTCTTATATCTTTCCTTCTGCCACCCCGCGCACCCCCGTCCCCCCATCCCCTCCACCTCCTCTCCCCTCCAACCGCCCTCCCATCCACTCTCTGTTAGAGGAGACTCAATTCTATAATCGAGTCTCAATTTTCATCTCCCCTACAACACCCCACCCATCCGTCCCCTCTCCCCTTTTGTTGCACTCCCCTCCCCTCTTTATTGGTGAACACTCAATTATGGAATTGAGTCTCGATTCAGGCGAAAAGAGAGGTAACAAGAGAGCAGGAAAGGGGGCTCTCGAAGGAGGAAAGGAGGGGACATATGGGGGAGAGATGTGGGGCAAGGGGCATGTGGGGAGGAGAGATGGGAGGGGCGTGAGGAGAATGATATGTGGGGAAGATGATGGGCTAGGGAGCTCCCCCGCAATTTTTGTTGTGTTTTTAAAAAAATTTAATTGTATTTATTTTTTTAATTTTTATTTTTAAATATTTTTATTTATTTATTTGAAATTCTTTTCTAAAAATTTCTAATTAGTTTTTTTATTTTTTTAATTCTTTTAAATTTCTTTTAAAAAAATTTAATCAAGTTTTTTTAATTGCCTTTAAAATTGTTTTAATTGTTTTATTATTTTTTAAAATTATTTTTTAACCGTTATATATTTTTTTTAAATTTTTAAATGTTTTTTTAATTAATCCTTTTTAAATTTATTTTAATCGTTTTTACATTTGTTAAAATTGTTTAAAATTGTTCTTTGCTTTTTTTAATTTTTTAATGTGTTTTTTTAATGGTTTTAATTTGTATTGTTTTTTAAATTGTGCACTTTTTAGTTTTTTTTTTTTCTTCTTCTTCTGGTTTATTTTTAATTTTTATATTCTTATATTTGTTGTTCTTATTTTTTGAAATTTTTTTATATGTATCTTTCTGAAATTTTCTTTAAATTAGACATTTTAATTTTTTTTAATGCATTTTATTTTTTTTCAAATTCATTTAATTTTTTAAAGAAAATAGTGATTTTTTAATTAAAATTTGGTTATTTTTACTTTTCCAAGTTATTTATAAAAATTAAATATTTTTTTTATGTCATACATGGTTTCAAAATGAATGCAATTGTAACCCAACGAAGAAAGGGGTTCTACTAGTAGCACCACTTTTCGATTCAGGGATTTATTTAGGGTTTTGATTATACCGACACCTGTCAAGGTTTCCATAAAGTCGGAATTTTAGCCCCAAAAAATAGTGCTACCAATATCACCACTTTTTGATGTAGAATTCTTGCAAAAAATGAGGAGTAACAGATTCTAGTAAATTGGGAAAGTTGGGAGGGAAAGAAGACACATTTTTCCTTTGGTCCCAAAACAATGAAAACAAGTTCACACAAAGACAACAATATTAAGCATGCACAGGGATTTAAAAACACAAGTGGGGGTTGATTTAAGGCTTTGATTACACCGGCACTGGATGGAGTTTCTAAAAGGTCATAATTTTAGAAAATATAAGATGTTTTACATGTTTTAGAGTTCTCAAACTAGTATTGGGTTACTATCCTTTTCCCTAATTGCTAAATCTTGAATAGCCAAATTGAGTGGGGATGATGACCTCAATCTCTAATTTCCCAAGGGTTTAGGAATATGGTCATAACCCATTCACTTTGCATTTGTAAAAAATCTCTTGTATTTTTATCATAAAAAATCCATAAAATATAATATCGGAAAACCCTGAAAATTAGAAAAAAAATATTTCTCAAAAAATACTTGGAATTTGAAACTATTGTTCGGACAAAAAAGTGCGCCCTATGCAATTTAGTGGTGAATCTTCAGGGGTGTTTTGATCTTAAGGTTAAATTGTGAGAATATCGGTGGCCTATGATTACAAGGGTCTTGTTGTGTAGATATGTTATTGCACATACAACATGTATATTCATCATTTCATCCATGTTTGAAGGCCTCGAAGCAAGGTTTTGTGCCTACATTGACCCCTAGGGGTTGTAACATCATTAGGGAACGTGATAAGCAGGACCACCATCTATTTGAGGGCTTTTATAATGCATATACTAGATATGATTTAAAATATTTCAGATCTGATTTAAGGGCCCTCCTTCACCCTATCACACACCCCTTTACCCTACTATACAAGGTACATCTTACATGGTACTAGTTGGAATTGTTTTCACTAATTTTTATCAAGTTTTCTAAAGTGTACTAACTGCTGCAATCCTGTAACATATTGACTTTATATTTTTTGGAATCCATAAAAAATTGTTATAGCTCCTAGGTCTCTCTCCCAATGTTGTTTATGCTTCATTATTTTGACTCCATAAAGAACTAATCTTTAGTGAGAGGTATTTCTTGGGAAATAATTTTTTGTTTTGTTTAAGCAACTACAGATATCTATCATGCTCATTAGATTCTCCCTCTTGGTCTTAGGAGTTGACTTAAAGTGTTAAGGAGTTAGGATTTTGTGACATTAGGCTCTAGCTCCTCCCGTGCTTACCACTCTTTGCACTGTGATATGTGACCTTGGTTAAGAGTACTATTTTGAGTGGTAAAAGTTCACCATATCAAGAGTTGATTGAAGAACACTATCAAAGGTTCCATATTTAATCACTTTCATATATAGAGTAAAATATGAACAACAATGTAGTATAGAGATTCAATACACATAAAATAATGAAGAAGATTCAAGATTTACTAGCTCAAAATATAAAGGAGACGAGCTATGCAATTCAGCCCCATTAAAGAACATATTTCATCAGTGTTCAAAGCATCAAGGTTGATAGGTCATATATATGGACCATCCAAGAAAATTCGAGATTCAAGCAATGGCTAACACTCTTTAGCATCGGGCTCTAATTAAAAAAAAGGTACCAAAGAAGAATTCTTAAAACATAAGGAAATTCAAGCGTGTTAATAACAAGTTTCAATGTGCCATATCAACTAATCCTTGTTGTTTCTATCAAAGGATCACCATTGGTCAAGGGGGTCACCTTTAATTCCAAGGAATATCAAAATAGAGTTTCACTAAATAGCAGGAAAACATAGTATATAAATGTTTTAAGTTCTTAAATTGCATCATGTTATGATTTGAGTATATATTCCAAAATATCATGGTCCCAATAAGACATGATCAAAGTATGTAATTAATTCACAACATGTTTACCTATCTGAAGATTTTTGCAAGGAATAATGGAAAATAAGAAAGTGAAGAAGAAATTCATCTCTCCAATTATTCACATTTCTCTATATTTTTGACAATTACAGTGGTCTAGTGTTTCAATTAGTATTAACTATTTCATTCAAATTAGACTGTGAAATTTTATAGGGTATAGAGGACATCCTCCTCCATCTACCCAAAAATTTTCATTGAATAACATTGTGTTTAAATGGATAAGAAAATTCAATTATATACCACTACATAAGCAATCCTAAAACTTAGAAAATAATTGAGTGTTCCAGTGATTTGATTAGTGCTCACACGTGTATTGGAATTAAAGTATGAAAAATTTGCAAGATATCGAGGAAATATTTATCTATCTAGCAGAAAATTTCATTAAATAATATTGAATTTAACTAGTTAAAATAATTTTTTTATAGACCGATGCAAGGAGCAGCATCCAAAACAAGGGGATTGAGCATGGCAAGAGATAAATTTTTGGGGAATTGTTTGCAGTAGAGGGATGTGCAAAACCTCCAGTTGGAGAGTTTTTATGGGGCCCCAAATTGTATATTTCATGTCCCATATTCGATATAAATTTCATATCTTTTTTCTCCTAGGACAATACCTTGCTACCAAATATTAGCCCTTTCAATCACCAAATGTATCTTTTATGACTTATTCTTATCTCATTAATTATAATTTACTTAGTTCCAAGTTGAATGTGATATATGCTTAATGTGAAAGTAATTTCAATGATTTGTGATTTGCATAGACTAATATGGTTCAAACGCTAAGGGTGCATGAAATCAAATTACTAAAGAAAAGATCGATTCTCTCACTTATGACTCAAGACAACTAAACTTCATGATGAGAATTTGAAGGCATCTTGTTCCTAAGAAATTCGAATGGCACAAAGGAGGTCGAGATTAAATGAATTAGAAGATGCATATTAGAAGAGAGATTGGTGGATAATGTTACCAACTCAAAGTGCACGTATTTGGATCTAACTTGAGGTGTATTGACATGAGTTTCTAGATTATTTAAGATCTCCTTGAGGTAGTCATGAATTGGAAGAGGCTCTAAACGTATGAGACAACCTCCAAAGTTATAGGTTTTTTTTCAATAGTAGTTGGTTCTCCAAATTTCACCTTGTAAGGATCCAAGGATTATTTTTGTAATTAAAGAGACTGTGGGATCTATTAACAAAACTTAGACAAGTAAGATTTTATTTTTCTTCTCATTGGAACAATGCAATTTTGAATTTCCAATAAAACCGTCTTTTGAATTTTATTCTCTTGCTATAAATTGTGTTGTTCTCCTGAGGATTCAACCCATTTCATGCTTCAAGGTTTGGGATTTGAAGTTGCAATGGATATTGAATCCCCTCTAGATTTAAATTAAATGTTTTTTGTATTGTATCTTGTGATGGTTGTAGTTATATTTCTACATTTCCATTTCATTTCTGGTTTATTTCATTTATTGATGTGATTTCATTTCCAACATTCCATTTCTTTCATGTAACCCCTTCATTTCTTTAATTTTTGTTATGTTATGTGTTATTCAACATCTAACTCATATTTATTTGTCTTAGAATTATAACATTCATTTAGTAGCTTTAGTGTCCTTATCAATTTAATCTACACAATCTTGTTGATCTGCTTCATTCCCTGTTGATAGCTTGGGCAATGTAATGAATTAACTATATTGTTGGATAAAAACTAAAGGGAAAAAAGAGTTATATTGACCATCTTGTTTACTTTAGGTTTCATGTAGTCAATTTTCAATTCATAGATTAATTTTGTAGTTACATATATAGTACATGGAACCTCCTAAGTTTTAATGCTCTTTGTGTTGACAAAGGAAAAGGCATGTGTTATGAAACAATAATTTTATAATCCTAAGCTTGATGATTTACCATGTTTACCATCCATGGACCACAACCAATTACTAAGAGGGTTTTCCACAATGTGTTCCTAAAAAAAAGTACCTATATCAAAGCTAAATGCTCTTTATTCATAAAATATGCCAAAAATGTATTTGTTAGTGCATATCTGGGCCTTACTATAGAAATGGCTACAATTAGGTCGCAATACCTCCTTTATGCATGCACTTTGTATTATGTATTATAATATTTTCTCAAATAAAAAAGTTAAATTAGAAATTTGAATTAAAATTTTATTAATATTTTGTGGTTGATAAGACGAATCTTTAAAATACAATCCCAAGTGTGCATACTTAGAACGAAGGTTACAGGTATATATACATCCACATGAGTAGAAAAACTATTAATAAAATTCCTTTATACACATTCAAAAGTTCTATTTTTCATTAATTTGAAGAATAAAGAGAGTTGTTTTCAATATACGAAATATCAAAGATGCTCTAGTTTGCAACCCCTTTATTAGAAATATGATCCATTAGCCCTCCAGGTGTGGCTATCAAAACATCCATACAGCTTTCTGAGGTATCCATCTCCATACCCTCAAGATCACTAAGCTTCTGTATGGAATTCTTGTGGTTCCTAATGAATTGAGCAGTATCAATTCCTATAGAATTTTTTCCAACTGCTAATCCGGTAAACCCATTACTAGTGCTATTGCATTGAAGATAGTCTTTACATGTTTGCAGATCATAACAACGAGAATTATATAACATGAAAAACTCATGAACTTCATAAAATTATGATTCTTATTTTATTTTCATCAACCACGTAGAAGTGGATTCAATGGTAATACCTATCTAACCACTTTAGTCTACAAAATAATTTGCAATAACCATGGCTATATCCTTCCCACATAAACTATTAACATATTCCCATTAAACTTGACCGAAATTCAAAATTCAAAGTACAAATGCACTACCATAAACTCATAATATATATCCATTGAACTTGACCAATAATTTACAAGCATAAAAGGACTGCAATTGACAACACACAGAAGTATAGTTAATCATAAGGTGGTCTCTATTCAATTTTTATAGTTGAACAATTCCTTAAAGTATCAATCTCTTTAAAATAAACTAAGGATGAAGCTTTCAATTTTTTTACTTTAATTTCCAAAGAAAACCTTTAAAACCACCTAAGAAATTACGTTGAGAAAACCTAATAACATGTAACAATGTGGAATTTGTACAGTTTCAGTTTTATAAAAAAAAGACCAGTTTCATTTCATTAAGAAGCTATATTAATCATAAATACATTTTAATTCAAATGATTTTCAGATTTGGTTTGTGAATGATAATATTTCCTGAGAGGGATGAAACTTGTTGGCATAAGTATTTTCCATCATCTCTATTAAATTTCCTAGTGAATTTAGTTGTAAAAAAGTGAAATATCTTTTATTGTTTCCTTCCAAAATAAACATATTTCATACCAACCTCAAGTATGAAATTCAAAGGGTTAAAATCCACGAAACCTCTAAGACAGACGTTAAATTTTTGAACTTGAATTTTTCCAAAGATTGCTACAATACATGGAGTAGTATGTTATCTTAACCTATGATTACATGTTACCATGACCTAGTAGAGAAGGGGGCTCAATAAATGAGTGATAATTTTAGCATGTTTTTATGAAGAAGGGAAAATGAAATCTTCAAAGCTAAGTCAAAGTTGATTCCTTGTGATTTGCGAGGCATACTCACATCTATGTTTTGATCTTTGGAGGTTGCTTGGCCTTCAAACAATTGTGAGCATGGATACAAGTATATTATTAGATTTTATGCTAATTTAGCGGATGAGGTATTTTTTCTTATCCTTTCATGTTTACTTGGGAACTATTAGTGTAAGTAACTACATGAATATTTGAATTCAACAACATCAACCTATTTTGAAGAGGGGAAAACAATACCCCAAAAGGAATCAGCTGGTTGAAAAATTACAACATAGGATACTAAGCCTAAGTGTATAAGAAGTAACTAGAAAACCTATTCCACACATTAGAGATCATATATTTCAACTCTTTCTACAAAATTAATCAAGTATGTTTGATTCATGTCTATCGCATCTCATTTCATACTTCTAGATACCATGAACAATTATATACATAAAAACTAGAAAAATGGATGATTATTATTTTAGGTTATGTTTGAAGCTAAAGAAACATAACTTGGAGGGAACGGTCACGTCCCCATTTTGACCCCTTTTTCATTAAATCGTAAATGATGTAAATATTGATATTTAATCATGGTGAGGAGCTGAAGGCCAAGGCCCCACCATTGATTTAGTGTTTTATGTATCGGCAATTAAAAATAGATGCATATGGTTCTTGTGCTAGATAGGCACAATGTAAATTAAGACGTCATGTAAATACAAATTTTAATGAAAAACCCACAACTAGCTATGCAATGCAACAAAGAGATGGGGGCATGATTCTACAAGGAATAGGGAGGGAAATTATTCAAACCCTTGAGCCAATGGTGTTAATCCATGTGTCAATGAGAAAACCCAAAAACCACCAACTACCGATTTTGGGTTATGGGCCCAATCTTTTAATTCTTCCAGAAATTGGTTGAGGTAGTTAATGCCTTGGGAATGAAGAGGTATGGCAGCCAATTTCGTGCATGGGCAAGCCATCAACCTGGGAATTCATATTTTTGCTTCTGGGGAAAGAAAACACCCACGAAATGGGGCCCAAATCCATTTTAAACATATAATTTTTCCTCTCTCACGCAGATTGAGATTGCTGGAAGTTACATTCACGTTTTTCATAAAAAAAGCAGGGTTTTCCTTGCCCAGAAACTCGTTTTTTTGTTTTGGATAGTAGCTGGGAAGAAGGGGCTGCGATTTGGGACTGTATGGAGGTCATTTTGTCCCAGAATTGCCATGGGCATTTTTCCTAAAAATGATTTCTGCTTTCTGGGGTTTTCCCAAACCTCCATTGTTCATTTTTAGCCTTTCCACATTTTTCTGAAGCTTAGGGAATCATTTTCATGCTTATCATTGTACAAACATTTTTCTCCTGTCTAGCCAGTGTAGTTAGATGATCATCTACATCACTGTTTGATTTGGAGACTGTAACCAAGAGATTGGAGTGGTAGTGGACAGAGAGGGCTTGATAAACCTAGTGGGGGAGATAACCTCTCAAGAAGATCAAGAGGGCTTTGGATACTCTTCTATGCACACCCTGAGAGCACTAGATGGGGAAGGTATGGCTTGAGGGACTGTACAGCAGTGAAAAGAATACTTCCTTGTGCTAGGTGTGTAGGTATTGTGGGTGCCAAGCTATATAGATCTTGTAAGGTTACCCCTGGCTCTGTGCTTGAGCTTACTAGCTTAGCCACTCTCCTTTCCATTTCCTAGTAGCCTGATAAACCCAATTGTAGATTGGCTTGGCTCATCTTGGTGTATGCTTGGCTATGTTTGAGTCTGTTGTTCCCTAATTCCTTGTAGAGATCATTCCCAGCTCGGGGGTGGTCGTGTGTTGAGATATTGATGATCACAACTGGCCTATGCTTGGGTGGAATGTTGCAGTTGCATAGCCAGTTGCTTGGGACTACTTGTTATAAGATGAGTACTCTCTTGTGTTAACTTTGCATTTATTTATTTGATGAATATCGTGAATGTATGATGGATGTGTTATTGATATTATTTCTGCTGTGTTTTTCTTATAGTTATACATTCCATATGTCTTTTTATATTATGTGAATGCTTATTTAAAAGTTCATGGGGCTAGATGCCCAGTTTTAGCATCACGATCCTCTCCATCGCACTGGTATGATGGGAGGGGACGCGACAGGAACCATTTACCTTAAGAACATAAATATAAGCATAAGAAAAATTGTTACACTTTCCCACCATTGGTACTTTAACCTACACAATAGTGGTACATGTAAATCTTGAACAAAGAACCAAACACCGATCATTATTTAGACTAAAGCATATGGAAATTTGGAATCGTACTCACTCGAGTTATGAGGTTATCACAAATTTTCAATCTTCTAGTCTATTCTTCTAGACTAGGTGGTTGAGAAACACTACAAATTAAAGATTAAATCCAAGTAAGTAACTATAATATATATGATAAGTGTACGTTCGTAAACATTGAAAAAAAACTAATCAGAATTCAAATATCATACAAGGGTCCCAATACAACAACTCAACATCAATTAATAAACATAATGTCTAATTTATCTAGGAAGAATAGAATGATCCAAAACATTGAGGAAAATATAAAATGCATATCTACCTTAAAAGGTAACTCTTTCAAGATTGCTTCATGATCCCTTTAATTATGTTTTACCCATTTACCACTAATTCTCTTTAGTAAGAAACTAAATATGGGCTTAATTGATGAGTACATGATTAATAAAATCTTAAGAAACATATTTCATTAAAAAAAATCATGGTATCATATATAAAAATTACTTTTTATTAAAAATGAATAATTTCGAATTTACAGTACATTACAAGGGAAATATATGTGCTACATTAATTCTAACATTGTTAATGTTCCATAATTTTACTATACATATATGAAGCTCAAATAAGCTTAGAAGATGTGGATGTAAGATAAGATACAATAAGATACAACCAAAAGAAACAACGCAACAAATCTATAAAGTGAAACTTTTTCCATCAAGTGACATTCATAACTACCTATGTTTAAGATATTAGAAAATGCTTAGACAATCAGGACATAAACGTATCATAACAATATATTGTATCCACTTACTATTAATAGAAGAGGGGCATGCTAAATGTTTGAAACATCATGTATATTGAGCACATTCCTGGAATGTTACAATACAACCAAATATAACCCCATGAATCCAATGATATTCATAGACTTTAAATATATTCCAATGATCACTTAAGAAAACGTACAAGTAGTACTTACTGGAAAATGGAAAAACCGTGACAACTTTTTCTTAATATTATCTTCCAAGGCCTATCCAAAATAGTAGTTAATACTATGTTCCAAAACATGTAAGCCTCAATTGGACTTAAAACTTAGTAAATAGAAAAGAGAAGAAATCTACGTGTGCATTGTGACATGCTAGAATATTGGATTTCAAACCTAATCCTCGAAGTTCCCAACACTATGTTATTGTTGTGTTGGATTGTTTTTTCTATAGAAAAAAAAAAGAAAAGAAAAACATAACGCGACATTTAATATTTCACTCGTAAGAAATAGCCTTGTTGGTAAGGAGCCTATTTTTCATATATAAACAATATGTATATATCTTACAATTTGCAAAAGGTGGAAAATAATATAACAAGGCTTTCTTCTGCATCTAGATAACAATGTTGATTACTTGCTTTCCAACAACACCAAGAACAAGTAGAAGGCTCACATGGACCAAGAAAAACTTTCTTAGACCTAGAAAGAAAAAATAAAAATAAAAGCACAAAATTCATTTAATCTAGATAAAAATTAAATTACAAGGAAAATTGAAAATGAGTTATGTGGTTGTATTTACAAAACCATAGAAATTATAAGGGAGATGTTGAAGGATCTTTGAAGATCCTCTACAAAACATTTGAAATTTTTGGAAGTTTCAAATGGAAGTGGATCCAAGTCCTAAGAATCTATTTTGATGGGAAAGGTTTCCCTTGAGTTAAGTTTATTATTCGTATTAGATCAACAAGGTGTCGACATTAAAATTTCACAAACAATAAAAAAATCATTTTACTAATTTTTTTTTTTATTATATTAGAAATGCTCCAAATTCATGCACAATGTAATTAAAGATAAGTGGGCATACATTATTATCTAAGGTCTCATAGAACATATCACAATATCAAATAGAGAAGGTATTGTTCGAGTTCCTTAAGCTACGATTTACTATTGTGGAATACAGCTTCTGAGGGCCAAAGAGAGATATCTCTAAAAAATATTTAGAAACTCAAATAATGCACAATGTAGACTTGCCCCAATGCTCAATTGAAGAGAACCCAAGATTTCTGCCTCTCAACCCACATGGGCCTTTGTTGGAACTTGTATTTTGCATGCCCTTGATTGGAAATTTACCCCACATATTCCAACCGTGGGTCTATTTGTAGTGAAACGTGTGGATGAGATCCCCTCAATTTCTATCGAAATAATAAACCAAAATCATAGCATTATAAAAAGTTTATAAATCTTGGAAAACCTTTATGCGATAAAATTAAGACCTTTTTAAGAATTAAGGACTAACCCTTCATTGTTAGTTTTCTCTAATTATTTATTATGTATGTCTAATACATGTAGTGTCAAATCATTCAATCTCCATAAATATATGCAAAATGAATACAACTTGTATTTGTAGTCATGAGAATAAATGTTCTCCTAGACCTAGTGCATTGTAATTCTACAACAAATATAAGAGTGCACATGAAAGTCCGAGAATTCATAAATCGATAGCTTTCATAGAAACTAAATATCATGTTTTTATAATTGTCTTCCACCAAAACTAGTTTCTCTTCAATCTCTTCTGAAGTCATGTACATAAATAAATATATTTATTTATTTTTATACTTTAATTTTCAATATGGTTCTCCCTTCCCCCTCATAATTACACAAGCTATTGAGAGTTATAGTGTCATGTACCCATTTACCTTTTGTGATATTTTGGGGAAAAGGGGAAGGATTTTTTTCTTCCAATTATTATTACAACATGAGCACCATTTCGGCTATAGATAAGTCTACAGCTCCATAATGGTACCTTACATTCCAAAAGTCAACACAAGTCATTAATTTCTTATTGATGACTAGCTAAAGCATGATTAATAGTCATTTAGCATGGCCATTCACAAACATAGGCAGTAAAAGGATTGCAATAGGGTTTATCCATTAGCATACATAGGACCTCATCTCAAAGGAAAATCATCAACCATCAATATTACTTACAACCATTAAGATATCGAAACTATGATCAAGGATGACCATGCCTCTTCCATGCATCTAATCGTTAGCTAATTTGATTACCAGGATATTATTAACTAAGCCATGCATCAGTATTATCTAATCATAAATAGAATAATACCATCATAATAGAACAAGACTAAGCTATTACTAATCATGCCTTTACATATGATCAACATGCATCATAATCATGCAACCTAACCATGCCTTTACATATGATCAACACGCATCATAATCATGCAACCAAGATCAACATAACAGTATCAAGGACGAGGTTATTATTAACTATACCTCGTCTACATAAGAGGAACATGAACCATGATCATCAACCAAGTAGTATCATCATTAAAGTATCAAGGACTAGGCTATTATTAACCATACATTTACATAAGAGGAACATGCACCATGAACATTAACCACATAATACTATATATTTGGATCAAAACTATGCTATCATTCATTGTGCCTTTCTGTGCATCATAATCACTAACCATATAAGATCATTAGAACATCACCAAGACTATGATATCTTCAACCACTATGTGTACTAGATACAATAACATATTATTTATAGGTCACCATTAATGATGGAATTCATTCATACCATACTTAAGGGAATTTACCCCCTCTTCATCATGATCTTTTAGAAGTATCGAAGTATAACAAATTACCTGAATCATTGCTCACTTGTGCAGTTTCAAACCTACTTCCATGTATCAATCGTGCAGCTTTACCAAGGCCCTATTCAACAAAATTAGTTAGACAATATATATATATATATATATACATACATAACTTCAATCATCATATTAACCTTTAACAGTCATACACATAATGCACAACTCCCTTAGATTCCAAACATGTAGTTATGCATCAAGGTTGATGTCAAGATTATGTAGTGGGGAACATAATCACATGAATCAAGATGGATACACAGTGAAAGCATGTAAAAATATTTAGTGTATTAGTATCAATGGCACCATCACATTGTTAATTTTTTAACATTAATTCAACATACTCTAGGATCTTTACTGACAGAATAACATGTACAACATATCAAGTATAACAATGCATGTCAATCACACCAAGCAATCCCATGAGACAATAGACACATAGAGTTTCACTGGAGAAAACCATAAAGGTGAAAAACCCAACATCTTCTTCAGAGATAGAAAGAGCAATGATACAACCAAAGTACAAGAGATAGTCTTCTACTAGCAAATACTCCTCCTCCTCAACTAGTGTGCCACTTTCCGAGTGATGTAGGAGTGAATAATGAGATGATCAAATAGAGTGCCTCCCGCACTCTATTTATACATGACCTGACCTTCCTAATAACCTAGCAGGGCCAACTTGTCTAACCTAGTATAATAACCCATGGTTATATTAATCCGGGCTGACCCCACACTTGGTGGTCTAATAAGCCATCACTTGCAAGTTGCGACACTTGTCAATACAAATGACGACACTTTCGTATAGAGGAATAATAACATCTCTATAGGAGTATAATATACATAAGTGAAATACATTCCGAAGTTACAATTACATCAACACACATCTTAAGCATGCACATGTAAGGTCATAACTCTTTACCTTCTAAGGAGGTTACCTCAGAGTACTTATTCAAAACTATAAACAAGAAAGACTAGATCCAACTCTTCATTTCTCATAGTGATTCACCGTTTTATGTACTAGATAAATACACTTATAAAGCAAGAGCACAATTCATAGAATAGTTAACTCATCCAGGAAAACTGATTGTGCAAGTGCCATGTTCCACCAAATGGTAGGAATTAAACTAACATATAGTATTTATGTTGTGAGGACACATCCGAGATGGGTAGTGGGTCCCCTAGGGAAAAGGGAAACAACATAAATATTTCCCAATATTTCTCAACATAACATGGACACTAACTCCCGAACCATCACTGGCTATGTCTCAAGGATCTACTTAGAGTTGGTCCTCCACGGGTAGAACACTAGAGCCTACTTCGTAATACACAAATATTTAACCCTTAAATACAGAGCTTACTCTAGAATAGATATCTCCAGGGCTTCACTAACCCAACCACCTATCGCCAATCAAAGAGATGATGAGCTCCACCATTACCAACAATAATAAAGCTTGATCACCAAGCTTTCAATCAACCACTATAGGTTGTTAGGGATCAAGACAATCCTGCATAGAGAGGTTGCACATTCTACATCCCTACAACAAGCTACAAATAAACATACATACATACACACAACATAAAGAGAAGGTAAAATCCCCCTCCATTCAACATATCATCACAAAAACCCTACTAACTTCAAAAGTAACATGTCTAACCTCTTTCTTCTTAACATAGTTAAATATCAATTAATTAATTGATTCACCAAGCAATAATACCACAATTTCCTCATGAGATCCAGGCCCTCACATAAATGGAATGTTAATTGCTTAAACAATAATTCCATCGAAATGTGACCTACAGGAAACAAATCCCATATATCTCAATACAACTGATATAACAATTACTTAAGCAATATTACAATAAATAGCAACATGGAAGGGCAATTCCTTCACAACCATAAAACAACTGCATATTTATTATTACACATTAGTGCAACAGAGAGGGTAAATCGTTCTACATCTAGGCATTGTTAGTGCATTGCATGGAAATCAACATATGAAAGTAACTGTAAGGGTGCAAAACCTTCAATTCCAATCCACAACAATCATTGCATGAGCATTAATATAATTAAATACATGAAATGAACAAATATCTCAAGAACCAAAGCCTAATAAAAAGCATGTGAAACCATTAATATCTAATCAGCTACATAGAAGGTTAGTACCCTCAACCTTCAACATACAAGATTAACAACAAAAGAGGCATCAACTCTATCCAAAGGGGCAATTATCTTATCTATAGGTAAGCAGCCATAACACATATCAGAAGTGCTAACCCTAGCAAAGGGACTACACCCTAATTCACCAATATATGTTAGTAATTTAACACATTGCAGATGCATTCATCTAAACAAATAATACATGCAAAATGCAACAAGGGGGGAATTCCTTCCTTCCAGCCTTAGGCATTAACCTAAATAATTGCAAATGCATAATGCATAAGAGGGTCAATGCCCTCATTTAGATCCCAACAATAGCAACAACAATATCATTTAAATTTTTTTAGCATTGGCATCAAATGCATTTATAATTTAATTGCTTCTCAACAATAGCAACCAATTGCATTCCTAGAGGGACGCTCCCTCTCCTATGCTAACTCACAAACATGCAAATTCTCAATGCAATCCTAGATGGACACGCCCTCTCCTGCATCAAGATCTAAGAATTAAAAGATCAAATGCAATCCTCGAGGGAACGCTCTCTCTTGCACCAATAATAAATTAATCAACTAAATTGTAACTTAATCAAATATCAAATCCATATCTCACACAAACAACTTAAGAACTTATAAAGCAATTCAAAGGGTAAATTCCTTCATTTTCTCAATAATAAATATTTACAGATCTTTAAAATAATTAGAATGCAACCAAATACAAGCATTTAAACCGTAGTACCACCACAAAGGGAGACACCCTCTTTCAATCTCATATTCAAGCAATTACTAATGCAATACCATTATGGATTGAGATTCTCTCATCCACAATCACTAGATCCAATCAATTGAATACAATACCATTACGAAGTGATATTCCCGCATTCGCAATCACCAGATTCAAACAATTAAATATAATACCATTGGGGAGTAAGATGCCCTCATCCGCAATCAATGCTACAATAACAATCAATTATGAAACATAAATTGAAAACAAATGCAGAGAAGAGTAGGGGAGGTGCCCTACCCAGGAGATATATCCATGATATGATTGCAAAATGCATTGCAAGGAAATGTGAACAATAGCAAGGGATGTTCCCTACCCAGGAATATATCCATGATATTATTGCAAGATGCTTTGCAAGAAAATGCAAACAATAGGAGGGGTTGCACCCTACCCAAGAGGGATCACCCTCAGAATTGATAACCAAAGCAATTATAAAATACAACACAGATCATAATCACCATAATGGTTTCGCCCTCCCAAAAAGGGATCTCCCTCACAATTGATAGCCAAAGCAATTATAAAATACAACACATATTATAATCACCAAAAGGGTTGTGCACTCCCGAAGAGGGATCACCCTAACAATTGATAGCCACATCAATACAATTACAAAATATATAGAAAAGTAAGGAAGGGAGCTCGCCTCTCCTCAAGAAGCCACCCCACTTCCTTTTCACCCAGCTTTCAACTTGCAGCTATCAAACAATCACAAGGAATCGACCCTAGAGAGAGACCGTCCCTCTCGTTCCATGCAAAGGTAAAATTACACAACAATTACTATAGCTAAATAATTACTTTGCAGATCCAAACACATAAATAATAACTATAATTGTTAGAAATTAGAGGCATGCTTTCTCTAAATTCATTGAGCATAGATAATCAAACAACAAATGGCTGACAACAAGAACATAATAATGGGAGTGGGATTTTCCCCAAGACAAAAGAAATGAGTGGCTCCACATCCCTCTTAATTAAACAAATGAAGGAGGAGTTGCCTCCCTTAGGGTGTCCGTTCATCTCCCCATCGATCAGAAAACTAAAACCAAACCTCAACGCAAGGTTTCCAACAAATAAATAAAGCAATGGGAGTGGGAGAGTGTGTGTAGTGCTCCTCTTCCCAAAATGCATACAATAACTAGAAAATAAAATCAAAATAAATAAAACATAACAAATTATAACAATAGAAAGAGACATCATTAATAACCAAGCGGCAATTCCACCAATCACTAATTAAATCAGTAAAAGATAATAATAGATCCATGAGACAAGTGGGTTTACCGTCTCATGCTAGGAGGACACTGTGCTATGGGAGGAATGCTGGGACCAATCTGTGATAAATGCTAGATCCTTTAATATCATGATCTGATTGTTCTATTCCTGAGCTTTGATACCTTTGGTCGGCGGTCTGATTATATTTTGCCTGTCTTTGTTTATGATTATGTGAGACTATCTGGTATTCTGCTTCTTGAGGCATTGTGGAAACTTTTGTAACTCACTGTTATGTTTCTTGGGTTTCCCCACGGACTCTATCTGTACTATTTGATTCAGCTCATCGAATATCAATAGTATGCTTTTTTTCGCGGAAAAAAAAAAGGACATGCAGGAATAACCCAAGACCATTAATCCAAGAACAATACCAATCTTTTAATAATAAATAATAAGACGAGCCCCACAATAATCATATAAAAAGGGGTCTTTTCCTCAATTAGGAATATCGAAAGTAATAATCAATATTTATTTGCCCTTCCTTTAATAAGAAAAATCCTACATCATATAGTAGAAGGGATTTTACTCATATTTAGGAAATAATAATTAATACTTCTTATTTCCAATACTCAATAAATAAATATCTCGCTTTTAGTGATAATAAATAATAATAGGACTAATTCTATAGTAGTACTCTTAGTATAGCAATTAAATTCTATTATAGGTTATAGGCTCATTAGAGCACTATCTCGCCATGCCTATGCATGGCAAGATAGTAAAAATAGATAATATAATAGTAATAGTAATAGTAATATCTCACTTGCATTTATTAGCGAGTAATAGTTCAATCACCCTCTTAAGTGAGGAAATGTTAACTAGGCTCAGATTCTAGCTATATTTTCTTGAGGTTTCACTAGCCCTTCCCTTCCCTAGTGGACATTGTGCCACAGCATTACCGTGGTCTTTAATTTATCTAGCTCTCGGTCTTAGTTTCCATCATCTCATCATTTACATATTACAACACATCACCATGTGGCAGGTAGTGCATTCTCTAATATTAGATCCAAATGATAAACAATGTTGTAGCATTCAATTGGAGATCCTTGTCCTTGAGATACTCACAATGAACCATTACATAGATACATTTACATACATTACACTTAACCAAAACAATAGGGCTAAGGATGATGGATATTGCATCCTCCCGCTCTTTAAGAAACACCTTCCTCGTTGTTCTAAGTCTTCAAAATTTTTCCTTTAAATTTTTAGTTGTATGGACACAACAACAAATCCTTTCTTTATCTTCAAGTCACCTTGGCTGACTTTTCAGGATGTCCTCAAGTCCTTTAATATTCAACATTATCTATTTTTCCGATCAAACAACATAAGGAACATATGCATACATATAATTATTTTAGATCTAAGGAAGAAGGAAAGATAAGTTCTTGTAAAAAGTTACTTATCTCTAGGAATACCATCGTGCCTTCTTGAGATTTTTGTAGAAATTTTCCTTCATTGAATGACTATACTTCATCCATTATGGCTCAATTACCATTCCAATGATGGTTTAGCACAAGACTTCTCAAAAGTCTTTGTACCTATTTTTGCATTATTCATAACCTAGAGACAAATAATTCACAAGTTACACTTTTCAATAACCATTTATGGATGTACAAATAAAAATTTAAATAGGATGCTATGGATGATTAAACCTCATCTTATCATATATTCCATTAAGTAGCAATCTCTAAGAGATTCTTTCATTCTCAATCCTATTTTATCATGCAATACATACCACACATGCATATTTTGGACATATAGCCCAAAGCCTTCCAACTCGTCATGGGAAACAATCATGAAACATTTGTTCATATTAGCACATTTATACAACATATAGTCGAAGCAAGCATAAAAGAGTACTCATGATTGTTATACAACATATAGTCCACAAATCAACACACGGCATTACTTTTTATGATGACTAGTTAAAGCATGATTACTAGTCCTTTAACATTTTCATTCACAAACATAATCTATAAAAGGATTGCAGTAGGGTTATTTTATGCATTAGCATATAGAGGACCTTATCTCAAAGGAAAATCATCAACCATCAATATTACTTTCGTCTAGTAAGATATCTAAACTATGATCAGGGATGTCCGTCTATCTCCCATGCATCTAATCGTTAGCCAATGAGATTACCATTCTATAATTAACTAAGCCATCCATCATGATTAGCTAATCATAAATCGAACAAGACCATCATAAAAACACAAGATTAGGCTATTACTAACCATGCCTTTATATACGATCAACATGCATAATAATCATGCAACCAAGATCATCATAGCAGTATCAAGGACGAGCCTATTATTAATTGTACCTTTACATAAGTGGAAAATGAACCATGATCATCAAGCAAGTAACATCATCATAACAAGAACAAGAACTAGGCTATTATTAACCATACCTTTACATAAGAGGAACATGCACCATTCTCATCAACCAAGTAATATCATCATAATATTATCAAGGACTAGGATACTATTAACCATACAATTACATAAGAGGAACATGCATCATGAACATCAACCAAATAAGACTATATACCTACATCAAAACTATTCTAGCTTTCACTATTCCTTTATGTGCATCATAATCACTAACCTCATTAGATCATTATAACATCACCAAGACTATGTTATCTTCAACCACTATTTGTAATAGATGCAATTACATATTATTTATAACTCACCATTGATGATGGAAGTCATTCATATCACACTTAATGCAAGTTACCCCTCTTCAACATGAGCTTCTAGAAGTATTGAAGTATAACCAATTACCTGAATGGTTACTCAATCATGTAATTTCAAACCTACTTCCATGTATCAATGGTTTTCCCAACCAAGGCTTGTTGATGCCTCGGGGGTGCAGGGTAAGTGCAAGGGGCTCGAATGGGTTCCAAGGCACACAACAGGGGATGAAAACCCAACCAAAGGCTTCGAAAGACCCTGCACAAGGGCAATTCTATCCTCGAACTGTTTGGTGTGGTGATCACCCATGGATATTTGGCCTCCGTTGGCACTCTATGAGTAAAAGATTTGATCAATAAGATCAGTTTCCCAATTTAGGGAAACAAAGGTATGGAAAAGCTTTTAGCAATTCTAACTTAGCCTATTTGGCAAAAGAACCTAATCTTAACTTAGATCTATCCTAAAATGAAAAGCTTGGTATTTATGCAGATCAACCTTGAGGTGTAAGAGAACAAACAGTCTATCACCCTTAATAGAAATTCCTTTAGATGAGATATTTGCTAACTTAGATTATGATTTATTTAATGAAAATTAAACAAAATAATCCAAGCTTAAAGACCATCAAGATATAACCTATTATCCTTTTGTTGATTGAAAAATCAACAATGATAGAATATATATATATATATATATATATATATATATATATATATGTGTGATCAATTGCAGAAATCGATAAAGAAAGTATTTAATCAAAGAAATTTAATCAAATATTTTCATACACACATCAGTTATACAGAAAAACCATTACAACAAATCTATGTATTCATTATATATTCAACAAGAGATCATATGCATAACAGATGACAATCGAGAACATAAAATCATAAATCCTTAAAGAAATTTAAGTGATAATCAGAAGATGGATCCGAAGATTACATTACTGTATTAAGATGCCTTGTACCAAAATTACAATAACTCTGACCACAGAGTATCTTCAGTCTTATCTCCTGCTAAATTACAATTCAAAAATTTTCAACCCCTTACTAAGAGAAGCACTCCACCTTAAATACTAATTAACATAGGAGTCCAAAACGAGAAGTTCTACAAAATAGGGATTACAAAATCAGATCTAATTAAAGATCCAGGAAATCCTACCATTTTACATAAATATCTAACAATTCATCTCCATTTGGGAAAATGACAGATTCCAAGGATAATTGAGCATTGCATGCGCTGTTCTCCATATCATGCTTCACTATCTTGTGCCAAATTCGTAGGTACATACGAATCCTCCCTTCCATGATGACCGGTTCTTTAACCAAGCGATCTACATCTTGAATGCTAACTTGTTCCAAATCCCGAATCTTCTGTGCAAATTCTTCACATCTGCTCTCGATTTCTTCAAGTCTGCATTTTGGTGGCAGAGCTTCCAAAATAGGATTCATGAGTGGCAAACCTAGGGCATCCATGATATTTTCAGATGCATACCATAGTCTAGTGCAGGTGTCCTATGATTTATTAATGATTTCCTCAGCTGATTCATTCAAACCAAACTAGGTGTTCAAAGATGCCTTGACTTTCTTTACCTAGAAAGTATTAAGGATTGGGATGTTCTCTGGAACATTCTTGATATACAATTACCATTGACTGATTTGTTCTTCAGCTTTAGAAGCTTGGAGTCTCTTTTCCTTCTATTCTTCAAGAGTAGAAGACATCTTAGAAAAACTGATGAAATTTTCCCTGATCTCATCTAAGGCAATATATAACTTCTTCAGTTATTCATGATGACTCTGATTCACTTCAAGGGCTAAATTTTTGAATTCACAAAATGTGAACTTGAGAACATTGGAGGAAGCCACACTTGCAGTTGCATCTTCAATCTACTTTTCCAAAGAGGCTATCTTTACGAGATCAGTAGAGTGTTGAGACCGCAAAAGGTTGAATTCAGTAAGAAGAGTAGCATTCTTCTATTCTAGGTCTTGTACTTTTTCTGCCCAAGTTTTCCTGAGGTCAGCCACATCAACAGAATGCCGATCCTTTTTCTTAGCCAACTCTTCTTTCAGGTTTCTAATTTATTCCTCCTTAAGGTCAAATTCTTTGTCCAAGACCTGGACCAAATCCTAGTTAGTAGTGGCAAAATCCCCTAAGGCTGCTACGGTTTCAACCACTTCAATTCTTGGGTTATTAGTTCTGGGAGCCCATATCACCTGATCTGGTTCATGTGCTTCCAAACCACCTCAGCCTTGACACCTCTTCTTGCTTCTTTTAACAACTGCCTTGTCATCTTGACAATAGAAAATATTCCCAAGAGGAACCACATCTCTGTTTGTATACTCAACAATGGACTATGTAGGAACATAAGTGACACTAACTATAGAAATCAAAGAAGGTGTCTGTGTGACAGCAGAGGTAGGGATAGGCATAGCAACTTGAATGTTAGATAGAAGTGTACTAATGACTTCGAGGGCTGACAGACCTTTGTCTGGGGAGGGAAGTGAGGCAAAGACTTCAGAAAGTGGAACCTGAACATGACTACTGACTGCTGGGAAAGGAAGTGGACTCTGATCTTTACTAGGTGAGTGTGTAGGGGAAACCTTGGAAAATGCATTGATGGAGATTATTAATAAATCAACTGCAGATGATTGAGGAGGGATAACCAAAGGTTGGGATTTTGCAGTAACAGATGGTGAAATGGAAAAAGGGACTGAATGTTCTGGTAATGAAGTAGTGGTGTTGTTGAGGGAATTAAGCAAGTGGGATAATGAGAATGGAAGTGTTCCTCCTAGAGGCACAACAGAATTTGGATGAATAGATGACAACACAACTGCTGATGATGTGATACCAGGGGAAGCATTAAACTCCAACACTGACTGTTCAGGAAAAGACTGATCCATATCAATATTTTTCAGCAATTCAGTATCAATCTTAGGATTTCCAGAGACTTCTTCAACTACTGGTACTGGAAGAGGTGAAACTATTTATTCATCACAGTAGAAATTTGTGATGAGGAAGGCATGAGCTTCTGTCTTTTAGCTGGGCTAGCCTTGGTTATGACCAAGTCATCATATTCTGGAGTGTTTGGAGTAGATACATAATCATCCAGTGTACCTGGTTGCTGAATTTTGTTTGCAGGCCTTGGGGGTTCTAGCAACTGAGTCTGTAATATTGATGACAATTGCGCCATTTGCTGTTTGGATTCACGGGCTGTTGCAGCATGAGTTTAGCTTCTTCATTAGCTTTCTCTTTGAATGGTTCCCCTTGAATATTTTTACCTTTGTCTCCATCAGAACTCGTGGCCAAAGGAGGAGCATTAGATTTATGAGATTCTTTGTCTTCCCTATCCTTTCTTGCTTGTTCAACAAGATTCAACCTCATGGCCCTATAACTTACGATTGTGTCCTTTAATTGTTTTTGATACCGTAGAATATCATGTTGTTCTTGAGAGTCTTTTTCTTTGGCCAAGACTTGAGAAAATATGTCTACCCCCTGATATATGGAATCATCGGGGATTGACTCATGTGTATAGTCTATCTTCATGTGAACTTGCTTTAGGTGTGCATCCAAGAACTTCATAGGATCATGTTTCCTTTTCGGTGCAACACCTAATCTCAAAACAACTATCTTATCACCCAGGACTGCAGCCTAGGTTGAAGTTGGGATGACCAATTGACCCAGATTCAGAGCAAACTTAGGCCAATTTTTCTTCTAGGGTCCTATGACTCTCTTATACATACGATCAGTAACAGTTTGAAAAGAAACCTCTTGTATTACCATCCTGTCTGGAACTATTTTGGGCAACAAATGAACTGTTTCACTTCCCCAGATTCTAATGTATGAAAAGTACTCACCTACATACCAGTGACCCATTGTGTTGATAAAAGCTTTGGAATCCTCTGATAATGCAGGTGGCTGCTGCTGGAAGATCTTGGAATACATGGTACCCACAAAAGAATCACAGATGTCATATATCATAGGTGCAAAATTACCTTCCCATAGTGCTGAATGGTAGATGTGTATAGGTGGATCTGAAGGGGTCCAATGCCAACCCAAATTAGGGTACTGGAACTCTGAGCAGAACACATCAAGAACATATGCAAATAGGAAGAAGGGTGTCTTCTTATGAGCTGGTGCCTTTTTAGTTCCGTTGATAAGATAGAGGCCCACGGAAAAGACTCACCTGTAAGTAACACATGATGTGCTATAGGTGCCCACTCTACTTTAAAGTGGGAACAATTGGGTTGATCTGAAAGTCGGCAGAGCATGGCTGCAAGTAGAGAAAAGGGTTCCTTAAACCAGCTGATAGGATAAAGGTTATCCAACTTAGGTACAAAGGCATTAGGCTTGAGCATCCAAGACTTA
This sequence comes from Larix kaempferi, assembly GCA_027924585.1. Taxonomy (NCBI): domain Eukaryota; kingdom Viridiplantae; phylum Streptophyta; class Pinopsida; order Pinales; family Pinaceae; genus Larix; species Larix kaempferi. The sequence goes on along the minus strand of BSBM01000096.1, from coordinate 29,977,021 downwards.
ATCATTTGATCTAAATTATACCGGGTTTTGGACGATTGTAAGAACTCAACAGAGAGGGTATGTACATGGGGTTTCAGAGAAAAAGCTCAGACAAAAACCTCTGGGAGAAAGCTTGTCAATTGACAACCTGTGCTGTCATTAAAAGAAGGATCTTTAACATCAGCATTCTCAATTATCCACTTAACTGCATCTGTGTAGGGTAAGACAGTAGGGCATGCAGCGATGGCGTGAATTTGGGAAGCCCTAATTTTCTCATAGACTGGTCTATCATTCTCGATATGGGAAAGGTCGTCATTATAAAAAATGGCATATATCCTAGACTAGTCCATCTGGTAAGTTTCAGTGACTCGTTCACTGGTGTCAGAGAGAAAACCAAAATTTGGGTCTTTGATCAGGGGGTTTTTGTACGACGATTTAGACTGTGTATTTCTTGACATGGTGAAAGAATTTTGCAATATCTGATTGATACAGAAAATCAAATGAAATTCAACTGAAAAATAGCAGAATTGCAGGCTAGTAGCGTAAGGATAACAGTGGACTTACGTGAATTAACCAACAAACTGAAAAATGATACCTGACACTCAATCCACAGTAAAATGATAATGTGACAGCGTAATTTCTTCAATAGTTAAAATGTAAAACTAAAACGTAAAAACCCTATTAAATACATTCACCAAAATAAAACCAACCGTGCAATCATAACAAATGGACGACTGAGATTAAACACAGCGGGACGCGGAATCGGGTTCAAGTATGTTGAGGAAACTCTTATTCAAAGGTCCCACAAGCCAAAACCCGAAAGTATGGATTTGCGGGTTGCGGGTTCACAAAAATGAAAGTCGGAGAAAATATTTCCGAAAGCCGAAAACCGACTATGTGGGTGGCGGGTTTCGGGAACGTGAAATTGTGAGAAGAGATAACCATCCGAAAAGCCGCATCCCGAAATTACGGGTTGCGGGTTTCAGGAGGATACACCAAATAAACGAAAAACCACAATCCCGAAAGCCGAATGCTGCCATTGTGGGGTTCAGATTTCGGGGTAATTATTTCTCAATCTTATTAAAGAATTATTCCGCAACCCGCAGCCATCGGGTTGCGGGTTTCAGAATTAGTAAAACCAAAACTTAAAAACAATAGTCCCGCAACCCGCACCTGTCGGGTTGCGGGTTTCGGAATCTCCAAATGTCAGATTTTGGGATGATGATAACAGCCGGAAAAATACTCAAAATTTTGGCTCTTTTCAGACCGAAACACTTTGGAAGAAATAATCAAACCCTTACAAACAAGCGGACCAAAAGCATGGGTGAAGAATTTTAGAGGTAAAATCAAAATCTAAAATTTTCAAGATGACTCACCCAAACACCTTTGCATTTATTAAAATTGGGGGGCTCCCGTGCATAGCTAAGCATGGGATCTGTTGTAACTACAACAAGGCCCTATTAAACTACATTAGTTAGACAATATATATACATCGCCTCAATCATCATATTAACCTTTAACACTCATAAAGATAATGCACAATTCCCTTAGATTCTGAACATGTAGTTATGCATCAAGGATGATGTCAGCATTATGTAGTGGGGAACACAATCAAATGAATCAAGATGCGTTACACCTAAAATCTTCCCATCATGAGATTCAGTCTATACACCCCTGGAGTTACCTTGATTGAGTGATTGACTTGGAAGGATTTGTACCCATTTTGTACTAGGTTTTGAGAGGTTGTCGTAGGTTGCACTCATGCAACATGCGACATCGCACCTTGCTCCATTACAGGGTGCGACGAAGTTAGTTAGATGTAAAAAATTGCTTCTTCGAGCTCCTTCTCGAAGCTTGCTAACTTGGGACCCTATCCCTGATCTCCTAGGAGAGTTGGCACTCGATTCCTAACACCTCTGAAAAATCCCTTAAGTCTCTCCTATCATATCTCAACCTATCCTATCCACATCCCATCCACTTAGTCCTATATAAATGAAGCTCACTCCCATTCTAAAGGGAGGATGTCTATGGTACTCTCATGCTGGTGAAATCAAGCCCAATAGACCTAACACTCTAGCTTGGGGAACGACCACTTCTCTCTAGGAGCTTTGGCATGGCTTGTTGGAAGGAGCATGCAACATTAAGGTGATGGTTCTAATCCTCTTTTCTATTATACTTCTCCATTCTAAAATACAGTTAATATAATTGGTTTCCATAAGTATTGTCTCTTGATTATGTTTAGAGCTTTCTTCCTTAATTGTTAGCTTAGATCTATCATATAAAATATATGCTTTCACTTCTCGTGTTTTGTTATATGTTCAACAGGGTTTAGCTACTTGCAATTTGGCAGCACTGGAGCATTGGATCAATGGAGGAGAAAGGGATCTACAAATTTAAGGTAAACGATCTACTCTTACATTTGTATTTCTATATGATCTAGGAAAGTATTTTATGTTCTGTCCTATTTGTTCTAGACTTACGTTAAGCTAGGGAGATCAGGCCTTAAGTCTGCTCTCGATAGATTGTCCGCAAAACAAATCTAGCGACCATACTGGGGAAGATTACGTCTTGTTTTGTAATTGCCTGATAGTCATTTTCAGTTGATTGCTTGACACAGGCCATCTATTTGACAGTTTCTTCTTGAGTTGATTTCACTATCAGATCTTCATCTTGAAGACTCTGATCTGCTTCCTCTGAGTTTGTACTACTCATTTTCAAACCATTTCACAGTTCATTGCTTGGAGATTTGATTTATTTTTAAACTTAGATCTTGCCTGTCACACCTAGTTAGTGAATACAGAGCGACACTGTGTCTTTTCTGGTCTCTGTTCTTTGTTTGTTAGCCACTCATCCCAGGCCTTTGATTGGAAAACTACGACATCGTCGCACTCCCCACATTGGTAAATTGCGACGTCGCACTGTGTACAAGCATTGAGTGCGTCGATCTATCGAATTTGGCATGCATGCATCTGTTGGCTTGGTTTTGCAACCAAGCTTAGTGCTATGGGAACCTGCTAACTAGTAGCAGCAGTTTCAATAATAAGCAAAAACAATAAACTAAATCTAAATCTAAAACTAAACTAACATGTGCATATCATAATAAATTTTTGAATTAAAAAACAAGAACAAGAAATAAAAAAAAAAAAATTGTATTGAAAATGGGGGCAAGCAAATGCTTGCAATAGTAATACCTCCAAGTGATGAAGATAGTTGAGAAGCTCCAAGGGTGAGCAACTCCAAACTCCAAAGGGTCCTTTCTCCAAGGTTGCTACAATGGCCAAAAGCTCGAGCGAGATTTTGGCAGCATGAGGATAGGAAGATGGATGGATCTGAATTGAGGAGCCCCTCCCACCTTTTTATAGGTTTTGGTGGTGGGGAATACCATTGTGGTTTTGTGGAAACCAATGGTATTGACCAACATGGTTTAGGTACCTTTTCCCTCCTTTTTCCTTTTTTGAATAAAATTAATCTTTTTATTCCCTTTTTAATATTTTTGGGAATTTTGGACCCTTTTTGAGGGGTTTTTATTCTTTTTTAGGAAAATAATCTTTTTGAGTGGGAAAAGGGGTGTATTAAGGTCTTTTGGTGACCTTTTGTTGGCTTTAGAGGCTCAGATGGTGGAAAAAGTGGACAAATGGGTCATGTGAATAAGGAAATGAGCTAGTGAGCACTTTTTAGGTGTTAACAGATTGCCCCCTGATGTGTGAGGGAAGGAACTCATCGTATGGCCGATAGACATCATAGTTCTTTTGTCTTTTTTCTGGGGTTTGGGGAGGAGAAGAGACCGATTGGAGACTGGATCCACGACCCTTGGAAGCTGCAAAAAATAAACAATATTACATGGCCTCAATATGAATGAGGTATAGTCTCTGATAATGGACGAGGCGGGCATACCCATGCTCATATCAAGACATATATAAACAATTAGTCCCAAGGGGGACCTGAGAAAATACATAAAAAATCTGCTGGTACATCATAATGGTCCAGAGGGGACATCATTTTGGGATGTACTCATGATCATAACATGACTGATCTCAATAACTGATACACTGGAATAACTGATGAACTGCTGAAACTGAAGGTGTCCAACATCTATAGGGACTCAATGACTATGAGCCATCTTTGGGAAGCATATGTAACTGTATACTCGAGGGAGTATAAAAACTGGGGTATATCTGAATACTGTCGCCATGCGCAACACGGATATCTATAGAAAAATTGTAACTGGTTGTTTCCATAAGTAGACTCTCGAATGTGGAAGAGTCATATGGTATCCGGGGTCTTCGGCTGATAACTAAAAGGAGCAATATAATGTGCGAGTCTCAATGATGCGATCAAGGTGTTGAAGTCGAGCATGTGAGAAACAACCATTTAGAGAGGCGCTGAGGACTCTTCTTGAAATGATTCGTAGGCACTCATCATAAATGGTGATGAGTCCAAGACACAGGGAGTTCTAGGTCTATCCTCTGGAATAAGTTTGGTTGTCGTCGACAGAGGGAGACCAGCAACTAACAAGGCAATGATGTTTCCTTGATAGGAGCGCGAGGTGTAGAACTGAAGTGTAGTAGTACTGATGGTAGGACTGACATACTTGTGGGAATGGGAAGTATCTGGGGTCATATAGTGGGTAGACTCAAACTTCCTTTGTTCAGAGCATGATGACATGGTTGACCTAGCAGTGTAGGGAACTGACTTGTAGGTGTGGGGATCATAGCTTTTAAGGACTAAAGGGTACGTCTTGACTCTGGGGGGGTCAAGCTGATGGGTGCTGTCGAGGGGTTCTCAGGGTGACATACTGCAGAATACTCTGAACAAAGGTGACCAAAATGGGGAAGCTGCTATATGAGTAGATGTGATCTGTTGTGGCACCGAGAAGCACCATTGGGTCCTTCTTCGTAGTTTTAATGAGCTCCAAGAAAGGATAAAAGTGTGCTTTGAAATGGTACTGTCCTGTGGATTTTGTGAGCCCAGGACTGTTCGTGCTCATTGGTGCTTTCATTTTAAGGAGTCTGAAAATGATAAGAAGACTCTGCAGTGGTTATGACTACTGTCCTGTTGGTTTTACGAGCCCAGGATGGTGATTGCTCGTGGTCGCTTTCATGTTTAGAGAGTTTGAAAGCAGTAAGTGGACTCCATTGGTGTTCTTTTTCATAAGTTAGTCTCCAAGGCCCGAAAAAGCAGAAAATGATGCAAAATGGAGAACTCTTCTAGCCGATGTGAGTAGAGTATACCTTTTTCCTAATTAGTCTACAAGGTCTGGAAAAGGGGTAAACTTATACCAGGTAGACGCCCTTTTAGATACGTTTAGCGAGCATGAAAGGAAGCAAGGTTGCTCGGCGATCTTTTCATTGTTTTAGGAGTCAGAAAAGAGCTTAACAGAAACTCCCTAAGTGCCTTTTTCATAAAAGGGATTGCTCGGCCCGAAAAAGGGATAAAATTATACCGAACAAAAAGGGATTAATGGTAGCGAGAAAAGGTCTCAAGCATCATCATGAGTGCGAAAAACTGAATCCAGTGACATAAAGATTTGTCAAAAAGGGGCAATGGCCAATGTGACACGCAAACCGAGGCGACGAGGGGTCATGGAAAAAATGTTCAAAAAATTTGGAGGTGAGAGTGAGAAATGATCTCAAGCATCATCACGAGCGCGGAAAAATGAATCCGACGATATAAGGCTTGTCAACAACGGACGACGGTCGATATGGCATGCAAACCGAGGCGAAGAGGGGCAATGGAAAAAATGCCCAAAAAATCTTGGTGTGAGAGAGAGGAATGATCTCAAGCATCATCACGAGCGCGGAAAACTGAATCCGACGATATAAGGTTCATAAAAAATGGACGACGACCGATGTGGCACGCAAACCGAGGCGACGAGGGGGCATGGGAAAAATGCATGACAAATATGGGTGTGAGAGCGAAGAATAATCTCAAGCATCATCACGAGCACAGAAAACTGAATCTGTCGATATAAGACTTGTCAAAAATGGACGACGGTCGATGTGGCACGCAAATCGAGGCAACAAGGGCGTGAAAAAATGGTCAAAAAATGAACGTGGTGAAAACAGGAAAAGGAAAGAACTATCATGAAGTTCTCGTTGTTCTGGTTCCAATGGTACCAACGGTTTGAGAAATGGACGTCGTACGACACCGGAATGGTTGTTTGAAAAATGGTGGAATCTCTATAAATAGGGCGTGGGGCCCATATGACGTGTCATTGTTACGTGTGAGTTTGATAGAGCAGTCAGAGCTCTTTCTTGATTTTCGGGAGATTTCACTGTTGGTTTTCGATTCCGCGAGTTTCAGGTAACTCTATTTGCCTTAGCCTTTTCAATTATGTCATTTTTGGTTAGCGGCGGGCCTCCGAAGGCTGCGAAATTCCATGTTGGCCTTCCAACGCGGAATATCGCGGGTTTTGGGTCTTTTTCCACGATGGACATCGTGGGTTTGAGGCTGACAGTCGCGATGTTCATCGCGACTGTCAGGTTGGAACCCACGATGTCCATCGCGAGTATGGGGGAGACAGTCGCGATGTTCATCGCGACTGTCTGGCTCGTACCCGCAATGTTCATCGCGGGTTCTGTTATGGAAGCCACGATGATCATCGCGGGTTTTGATGGAAAACCCACGATGGCACTTTTGGAAAAAAAAAATTAGTGCTAAAAAATTTCTTTTGTTTTTTGGCAGGATGTTGAGGAGACCATTGACTTCATGGAGAGAGCAGGAGATAGACGAGGATCTGATGGAGAGGATTCGGACTGATTAGGGGGTCCGGCAGATTCTGGCGGTGAGTGGACTTTTGAAGTTCGCTCAGATTCCACCAATGCATTTAGTAAGACCGTTACTGAACAAGTTGGTGAGCTGGTGGGTACCTGCAGAGGGTGTTTTTGTTGTTGGTGGTGAGAGGTTGGAGATCACCCTCACAGATGTTTATTTTCTTACTGGGTTGCCTCGCTTAGGCGAGGTGGGGGATCTTCTGCCAAGGATCCCGGCAGATGTTGACATGGAGGATCTCCTGGAGACTTTCTGTGTCCCTGGGTCTATTTTGCAGAACAACGCGCTGAGTCTGAGATCTCTGCGAGAGTGGGACATGAGGGTTGTTGGGGCATGTGTGCTGCGGGTGCTGGGTGCCGCGGCGCCACATCGTTTGTCAGGGGGACAAATGATGATGGTGTATTCTGTGTTGAGGGGGACCTATTTTGCGTGGGGTTAGATGTTTCTAGATGGTGTCCAGAGAGATCTGGACAAGGCCATTCGGGAGGGGGGAGAGTTCTGGTATGCCTCCTTTCTGTGTTCTTTTTTCTTTGAGCGGGTACCGACTTTACGACCATGGGTTCCCATTCGTGATGGTTTGGTGAGTGAGCCGCACATGGTGCGATGGGGGCAGATGATGCCTCGCGGAGGTGGTGGTATTCAGGGGTTCTTCTCCCAGGAGATGTATGAGCAGTGGGAGCAGATGCCCCTGGTGATTGAGGACTATCCATACGCTGGTATGGATTATCGAGGAGATCCTGAGATGCCGCGAGCCCAGGGACAGGCTTGGGTTTTAGATGGTACGTTTTGTTCTCTACTATATCGTGTGTTTGTAGATTTATTGGCTATGATTATAGTTAGATATGTATATGATGGTTTTACTTGCATTGTGCAGATATTGGTCCTGTACCACCGGCTGACTATGTGGCTCGCAGGGGACGGGGGATGGTGGTTGCCCCCCTCGTGCAGCAGTACCCGCTTCCACCTGGTCGAGGATTTGGGGATTGTGGTGAAGGGTTTGGCCCTCGAGATGATGCTATCGATGGTGTCCGAGAGACACTGGGTATGATTGTAGCAGGGTTCCCCGAGAATGGGTGGAGGGATCTAGATGGGGACATCATCGAGCGATGTTTTGAGGCGCCTCGTGAGTGGCGTTCGATGTTGTTGAGAGCGGCAGTGATGGAGTCCGAGTTGAGGGATAGGCTTCGACGGGAGCAGGCAGGGCCGGCAGAGGGCAGGATTCGATTACGGGATGATCCAGCGGGGCCGGCGGAGAGGCGAGTCCGGGCTCGGCATGATATGGCGAGAATGGCGGAGGAGGCGCCAGAGGAGCCCAGGGACCATGATGACTAGATGATATGTACTTGCCCCCAAATGCATGCGGAAGCACCTTTATGTGCAGCTGATGTAGTTTTTGTATATTGGGTGCTAAGGGCACCTCTGACATGTATTGACTTATACGGTGATGTATATATATGTATATTTGATGTTGGTACATAGTCGTGTAAGCACATGGATGCACTTGTTTTCTTTCCGTTCACCCGTGGAGGCATGTTTGATTTTCTATATGCCCGTGGAGGCACATGTTATGCACGTGGATGCAAAATTTTGATTTTTTGTTTATGCCCGTGGAGGCACATGTTATGCACATGGATGCACTATTTGTTTTGGTATATGCCCGTGGAGGCACATGTTATGCATGTGGATGCATTATTCTTTATGAAATGATTTGATTGGTGTGCCAATCAAGTACATTGTTGGCCATATGGTCTGCAACACTATTGAGGTTTCTTGGGACATGTGTGAATGAAATGGGTTCAAACTGTCGATCATTTGTTTAGTGCGCAAAAAATTTCTGAAAAGACAGGGATCGCGTACCTGGTAAGCATTGTTGAGTTGGGAAACAAGGAGTTGTGAGTCCAAGAAAACGTTAAGGTGATGTATGCTCATTTGGAGAGCTGCGGCCAGGAGATCGGTCATGGCATCATATTCAGCCTGGTTGGTGGTGGCACCTAAACACACTCCGTCGATGTGGATCAACTCATGTGAAGGGGAATATATTACCCAAGCTGCGGAGGCCAGATTGGGGGACCAACGGCTTGCACCATCAGCGAAACCGACGTAGCAGAGTGGAATATATGTGTGAATGAGATCAATGGAAGGGGCTGACCGGACAAAAGGGTATTCAGTGGAGATCGTATAAATGGCAGGGTCAAGGCCAGGCATTCCAGTATTTGACCAAGAAAAGACATCAGTGAATTCTTGGAACAGTTTTTTGTATTCTCCAATTTCATGCTCACTGTGGGAGGCTCCTAATGTAACGGTATGAAGAGCACCAGGTGGGTCAGAGATGTCGATGTGGATGATGGGAGAAATATTGGCCATGTTATTTTCCTGAGAGGCATCAGGAGCAGTAGGAGCCTCGAGAATCTCTTAATCATTGTGGAAGTTGTGAGTGGTCAAGTCAGTTGACGAGGTTTGGGTAGTCGAAGAGATCATATAAATGGTGTTAATCTCTCCGGATGAGGATGATATGGGAGGGAAGATCTCCTTAATTGTGGGGGGTGCCGTCTCAAGGTCCAAATTATTCATCTCGTAGAGAGCTGCTCTATAATCTGGGATGTCAGGACAGTGATGTGAGTAGCGGCCGTAAATACCGCATATCACACAAGGGTGGTTGGTACGTAATGATTTGTCATGAGGCATGGGGTTTGAGTCGATTTTGACAACCGAGATGTTGGGGTCGTCGTCAAGCAATTGCTTGTGTTCCTGTAATGCAGGTAACTATGGACACTGATGGGTTGGATGGCCTAACTCATCACACAACGAGCATTTAGGAGGAGCATGGAACACGAGGGGAGGTTTAACTTCCTTGGGTGGGGGTACTGTAGTGTATGGTTGTGGGTCCCTGCCCCTAGTGGGCCTGATGAATGGAGGGGGATTCGTCGATGACGAAGGAGTAGTGATACCGGGAGGTGGTTGAGTAGAAGTAACAATGGGTTGCACCGGTTGCAGGATGACATTTGGTGTCGATGGAGGAACGGGAGGCGAAATATACCACACGGGTAATCCCAATGTTAACCCGGGTAGACTAAGGGTAGCCATAACCGGAGCGCTTACTACACCTGAGGGAGGAAATAGAAAGGGGATTGTGTGGATGGGTGTAACACCGATGTGACTAGGGACCAATGGTGGTTTAGGGAACAAGGGTGGCTGATTGTTGGGTGTTTGTGTATTGTGGGAGAGAGTACAGAGGTCAGCAACGTGGGTCTCCGGTAACGGTGGTGGAATAGATTGGAATGTAGAAGTCATCAGTGCCTCGGAGTAAAGTTCGGGTCCCACTGAGGAAACAAACGATGTAGTTGCACCACAAACAGGTTGTTCAACCATGGGGAGAACATTTTCAGGTGTGGCGGGGGCCTTGGGATCGTAATAGGTAAGTTGGTCGACCTTGACCACGCGTCCCTCATGGGGGAACATCATGGTATGGAAAACGGATGAGGCAACTGCCCGCATGGCATACATGTAGCTACGACCAAGTAAGAGGTTATAATCGAGTTGGGCATTGATGACCTCAATGTCAATGAGCACGTTTTTACCCGCCAGCTGGACGGGGACATTAGCTAGGAGACATTGGGGTTGAGCCAAATGGTCGTCGTAGGCTCGCAACGCAGTGGTGGACTGCTGGTGAGTAGGGGATCCCAACTTCTGCCAAACGAATGTGGACATAACGCATGTGGAGGCACCTTCATCAATAATGCATCGATGGATGACAAGATTCCGAACGGAAATGGAAACTTGGAACGCTAAAGTAGAAGGTAAGCGTGGTTCAGACTGGTCTGAATCGAATGTCATTAGTTGTGAATCATTGGGGTCAATGGCGCCAATGGCAGAGAGTAAAGTCTTGCGCTATGAAGGACAGTTTTTCAAGACTTCTAAAGCAAACATGGCTGCAGGAGACTGGGCTAAGTCATCTACAATGTTGTAATTCGATGCAGCATAAGCATTGGGATTACTGTTGATGCGACAAAGTGGGAAGCGAGGTGCTTTAGAAGTGCCATCGAGTGGAGACGGAGGTATATGTAACGTCTGATCTGTGGGATGAACGTTAGTGTTCTTGTCGACGGGAGGGGCTTCAGGGGTGGAGACATATTGGTTCCGGCAGGTTTGGAGGTTGGCATCTGCGGATGACATCATCAACAAGTGGTGGGTATCTGAATCAAACATGCATTGATCAGGAGTGGCATAAGTGATTTGCTGTGGTGGCGCGTTGCCCTGAGGGGGAGCTAGCGGCTGAGTGTTCACTACACCTTGGTTTGGAAAGGGGTTTTGTAGTACCAAAGGTTGATGTTGAGGTGGTGGAGGGTTAGGTGGTGGCTGAGGAGCCGCTTCTCCTTGACGATGGGCATCGTCAATCTAGAGTCGCCGAGCTCTCTCCAAATGTGGGCAAGCATGTGTGTAATGGCCATAGACCCCGCAAATAGAACAAGGATGGTTTGTTCTGAGGTTATTGTTTTTGGGCTTCCTGGGATTACGATCTGGATTCTGGTTGGGAGGAGCAGGGTTGTTATTTTGTGGAGGATTGGGAGGTGGAGGACCTTGATGTTGTTGTTGGTTGTTACCGCGGTTACGTTCTCTTCCACGATTTTGTTGCCCACCCTGGTTGCGCTGGTTGTTTTGGTGCTGGGGCTGGTTGTGCTGTGTGTACACTTTCCCTTGAGGAGTGGGAGGATTTTGGTTTGCCGCAGGTGCGAGAGCATGTTGTGGTGGATAATAAGCCGATGGGGCTGGAGGTGGACCAGTTACCTGCTGGGGTTGTTGGTAACCCTGAGATATTGGAGGTGTTGGGTTAGCTGTCATAGCTTGATGTGGGTAATATATTGGTTGAGGTGCGGTTGGGGGGGTGTATGCAGGTGGTGCATGACCAAAGCACTGAGGTGGACATGAAGGTCTGTGGGTATGGTGGTGATGTGCCATGGGAGCATATGAACTGGTTGCTCCAGATTGAGATGTAGCCCGTGAAAGGTTGGGAGCATGGCTAGGATGTGCAATGGAAAAGGGTTGGGGATGTGAGGCCATATGACCAATGATGCCATCTGCGGCATGGGATGCCCCCAATGCATCGTGTTGGGATGACTCACCCCGAGGCGCGTCTGGTATAATGGTATACAGATAACCCGATTGGGAGTAAATGAGGTCAAACTGTTGGGCTTTGAGGATGGTCTCTTCTTCAGACTGGGGTCGTTCGGATGCCACATGTTTGGCAATGAGAGGGAGGAGGGATTGGAGAAACCAATCTAAGAAGATACGGTCGTCTAACTTGATTTTGCAGAGGCTTCGGCGTCAACGCCACTCATGAATGTGGTCAGTGATGTGGGTGGCCGTGTTCTGTCTGCAAGACAGTAGGATCTCGACTCCCGCATCATAGCGGACAGGTAACTGAAAGAACTGCAGGAAGGTTGAGGCAAGGGAGGTAAAGGTGGCATGGGTCCCATGGGGATGCTCGATATACCACTTAGCTGCAGAGCCAGTGAAGGTGCGTTGTAACAGACGGAGGTGGACAGAGTCATCCACTATGGAGTTGGAGGAACACCATAGATGGAAGGACATAATATGGTTCTGGGGGTCCTCACCTGCCTTGCCCTCAAACTTAGGGATGTCAGAGGGGAGTTTGGTGGGCATGTGAGGCCACGCAGGGTCGTGTTTGACAGGATCATTGGTTAACCTGGCTAAGTCTGGTAAGTTCAGACTCGCCATGTATGGTAAGCTAGCAGATGAATGTGGCGTAGTGACTGGGACATGAATAGTCATGGTGGTATGATGTGGGGGTCCAGTAGCGCCTAAGGGTATGCTAGGTATTGAAGGTATGTGTCCTCCAATAGCTGTGGTCTAGTAAGGGCCAGCGTTTCCAAGTGCAACATGGGTTACACCAAGGTTAGGAATAGTAGTAGGGATTCCTGGGATATGGGTTGTGGAAATGAGAGGGGGTATGACCCCTATGTTCGGCATACCCGTAATAGGAGGTGGTCCTGTGTTGGGCATCCCTAAAAATGGAGTGTCCCCCATATTAGGCATACCCAGGGGGGTGGTTGTTTCCATGGATGGCACCGCAGTAGAAGGGTCTATGGATGTGTCACGTATGGTGCTGGTAAAAAATGGGTCGAATTGTATCCCAACCATGAGGTTGGTTGGTAATAACTTGGTAGGGTTTTCGGATTCTGCCTCAAAATCAGATGTGAAGTGAGGCGTGTCAGAATCGGATGACTGTCTGTTTGACCGACGATGTGTCGAGTCAACGGATAAGGCTCGGCGTCGGTGACATGGCGAGCCAAGTAGACTGAACTCAGGGAGTTCGCCTTGAAGACGACGAGAGCGTCTAAAATTCTCAATGGTGAGAAATAAGTTTTTTGTGTAAAAATATTCTGTGTAAAATGGTAATGTATAAAAAACTCAAAACCCTAATGCAACCAAGGGTGCAAAAAGGGGAGTGAAAATGAAGGCTCTCAGGCCAAAAAATCAACCTCAAAAAGCACTTATTATAGCAGTTGTGCTATAATAAGTGGAGGGATGCAAAAAATGGTCAGAGTACCAACATGCAAACAGCTTCTAGAAAAAATAGGTGCTACTAGACCAAAGGTGGATTGTATCATGCAAACACCTAACTAAAAGTATTGTGAATCAACAAACGATATTCTCTGCAAGGTGATGAAATCCAAGTCAGACAATATTGAGTGTTGAGTCAATGGCTAGATATACCCCTACCGGGAGGGACACCGGGTAATAATCCTAAAGACTGGCAACTAGGAACTCCATTCATGACACGTCCAGAAAAGGTAAATCTGTCGTTTGGTCCTTTTACCGCAATATCCCCATACAGGGATATCCCGAGAACTGCGAATAGTAGCCTTCGGTTACTGAATGGATTTCGGTATTCCACTCAGGCTTCTGGAACCATCCTCGTGACTTCAACCCTCCTAGGGGAGAGGCCTTCCGATAAACTGGTTATGACCGTGCCAAAAAATACTAGGAGATTTTGGTTCCCTAATGGACAACAACTATGTCTCAAATGTAATAACTGAGGGGTGTTATTGGAACACCTATCCCCTCAATACTACCTAGCTACAAAGTTCTTTTGAGTGTTCCCCAAGTGGGGTTAAAAGTTGGTTGAAGTTAGGGTAAGTTTTAAGGCTTAGTTTAAATTATGTGTTTTAGTGGGTGCACGTGTGGTATTTTAAACTGAAATTGAAAAAGTAAATGCTTTGCAGAAAACATTCAAAAAACAAAGGATCTTTTGAAATAGTAAAGCAAATAATATGACTTCTTCAATAGATGGAAATTAAATGCTTTGCAAAGACTATTCAAAAAACAAAGGATCTTTTGAAATAGGAAAGCAAATAATATGACTTTTTTAAGAAATAAATGGATTTCCTTTTCAAAAATTGCTATGGGCAAAATATCAAAGAAGTAAACAACAAAGTTTTAATCTAGATAAATGCAAATAAATCCTTCTTTCAATTTTTGAAAATTTTTTAAAAGACCTTTTCAAAGGTGCATTCTAAATAGTAAAATTTTTCTATGGCTGTAAACAATGCTGGAATTTTAGTACTGTAAAATGTACTATGTGGGCAGAAAATACAGTAAAAAATTAATTTTTTAAACAGATTGGCCGAATGGAAAAAATTGGCATCGCAGGTTCTGACAGAACAGCCGCAATGGACTGTGCAGGTTTCTGTCGCGATGGGCAGCGCGGGTTTCAGCCGTGATGCCCCACGTGGGATTTCGTCACATAGTCGCGATCTGCAACGTGGAAAATGTCCGCGAAGCCGCAATGTGCAGCACACTAATTGGCCGTGAAGCCGCGGTGAACCGCGCGGAAAAGGGTCACGCAGTTGCAATGAGCCACGCGACTGTTGGGCAAAAACCCGCGAGGCGAAAGCCGTATGCGGACACCGAAAAACGAACCCGAAAATTGAGAATTTCGGGCTGTTAATGACAATAAAATGGGCCAAGATCTAGAACAGCAATGGATCTGCTGTCTAGGGTGGTAGATCTATGAATTAAACTAACTAATACTATCAAAAACTAAGATCTAAAGCAAGAGTGAGATCTAAAAATTCGAAAGCAGCGGAGTCGCCAAAAACTGTTGGCTTGGTTTTGCAACCAAGCTTAGTGCTATGGGCACTTGCTAACTAGTAGCAGCAGTTTCAATATTAAGCAAAAACAATAAACTAAATCTAAATCTAAAACTAAACTAACATGTGCATATCATAATAAATTTTTGAATTAAAAAACAAGAACAAGAAATAAAAAAAATAAATTTGTATTGAAAATGGGGGCAAGCAAGTGCTTGCAATAGTAATACCTCCAAGTGATGAAGATAGTTGAGAAGCTCCAAGGGTGAGCAGCTCCAAACTCCAAAGGGTTCTTTCTCCAAGGTTGCTACAATGGCCAAAATCTCGAGGGAGATTTTGGCAGCATGAGGATAGGAAGATGGATGGATCTGAAATGAGGAGCCCCTACCACCTTTTTATAGGTTTTGGTGGTGGGGAATACCATTGTGGTTTTGTGGAAACCAATGGTATTGACCAACATGGTTTAGGTACCTTTTTCCTCCTTTTTCCTTTTTTGAATAAAATTAATATTTTTATTCCCTTTTTAATATTTTTGGAAAATTTGGACCCTTTTTGAGGGTTTTTTATGCTTTTTTAGGAAAACAATCCTTTTGAGCGGGAAAAGAGGTGTATTAAGGTCTTTTGGTGACCTTTTGTTGGCTTTAGAGGCTCAGATGGTGGAAAAAGTGGACAAATGGGTCATGTGAATAAGGAAATGAGCTAGTGAGCACTTTTTAGGTGTTAACAGCATCCCATCTCCATTTTTTAATATGAGCTTTGGTTTGTTGTATGAACTCCCTCTGTGCTGCAAGATCCAGCCAGAGATCCCATCTTTAATTTGTATGTTGAGTGTTTGGTTTTGTTTGGATTGATTTTGGGTTCCGTCTTGGACAAGTCTGAGAACCGGTAGTGGTGGATACTCTTGTCTCCTCCACCTTCATATGCCCACCCTTGCATTCCCTCCTCTCCTTGACTAATCTAGTTACCGCATTAGATCATATCCCAGACCTCATTTACATCATTTTTGAGCTTTGCTTGCTTGGTTTGCTTGCTACTGTCTGATTTTGAGTTAAGTGTGTCTTTCAGTTTGATTGAGCGCTTGTCTTTTCTTGAGTTTTCTAAGTACACTAAGTGCTGCAAGTAGTGTTTTCTTTTCAGTCATTTACGTCTGAAAGCGTAGTTGTTATGAAGTTAATCTTTTGATGCATCCATTGAAAAGTTAAAAGTACCTCTTTCCCGTCATTTCTCAAGCTTTATTGAATAAAATTGTTCGTGCATTGGAATGTTTTGCTTATGTATTCTTGGAAAAATTGAATGAATGTGTGATCACTTGTGTTTTTCTTGAATTATGAGTTTCTCATTTTCTCGAAAAATCCAAAATATACTTCATCTTTTTTTGCAAAATTAATTGCATGCTAAGGAAAGATAGATGCATTTTTAATTCTTACTGCTTTTAGGCCATTGAAAGAGAAATTGAAAAGCTTGCATACTCCCTCTTAGAATCCTCTCTTTTCATTACCTAGCATCATTTTCGTTTTGAAAAGGAGAAAGAAAAGAAAAAATGTTGTGATTTCGATTAGTAGTGTTGTAATTTTTTGCGTTTCGTACAAAATGAAAAGAATGCTTTCATAGTCAAACTTGTTTGAATTGGGAATTGTTGCATTGTGTTGTTTTGGAAAATCTTGTTGGAAAGAAAAAATTTATCCTTCCCATAGTTAGAATTCATCGAAAGAAAAGAATATTTCTTGCATGTAGCTAGGACTTGCATTATGCTTCCGATTATGTACTCACCTCATGCATTCACCTAACCGTCTAGATAAAATTAACGGTAGAACTAGGTAAAAGTTTTAGCAACTTGTGTGTAAGTTAGAGACGTGTTCCAGCATCGTTAAGCGTGGCAGCTGTCATTATTTTCTAGCACTGTATCCCGGGGGTATTGTAGTCTTCCACGTACTTATCGGTATATGGATTTCCTCACGTACCCACGATGTACCATAATCCGTACGTGGCGTATATCGAAGGGTGTATCACATACTTGGTAGTATATCGGAAGGTCTCTTGCCGAACAATTGTGCATTAGATAGCACCACTACGGATTTGATCTCCCACGTACCGTGTGTATATCGGGAGACACCATTAGGATTCTTGAAACCAATTGAGTTAACCATTTGGTCATCTTGGCAAAGCAATAAACCGAGAACAGCACTCAGGGAGATTAGCACGCACGTACTATCCAGGTAATCGGGTATGCAGGAAAGGGTACAGTCCCAATCCTCCTTGTTGCGTCATATTGTTGGACCCTGCAGTATATAGTGGTTTGCGATGCCTTGATAAGCCCATGAGGTTCCATACTTTGAATCCACTCTGTCACATAAATCTGCTTGTTGCCTTAGTTTGAGTAGGTTTTTTTGGACTGCTTTTCTTTTGTAGCATACCCTTAGGAGAAACTTTTTGTTTCAGTCATTTTGTATGACTTTTCATGGAGAAGGTCCCGAAGAATCCAAAACTTACCACCCGAATATCCCCTTAACTAGGGGGTAATTTCGAGGGTAAGAATGGGTCCTTGAGTTAGGGCGGGTCATAAGAAGTGGAAAACCCCACTCTGAATATTGGAGGACATTTGTTTCCACAAACTCCTCTAGATTCACCTGCCTCTCATCCCCTGTGGGATGAAGAATCACAAATCCCCACTTCGCAAGATATTTCTCACGTCATCCCAGGAGAACCTGGCTCGATGGAATGGATAAATCAACCCTAGGACGACCCCACAGCAGCTGTTGGTCCTTCAGTAGCTTACTAGACATCTTCTACCGGTCACCCAGTGGCCCATTTTTCCATTGCACCCCCACCCAGTGGGACTACTCTGGACGACCCTTTGGCCTACTATTGTGACCAATTAGCCCACTTTTGTTCTATGGCTGAGAAGTCCCGGCAATCAAGTCTCCAATGAAGGGTTGAAGACCCATCGTTACCCGCTTATCAAACCATCCTATATCACTCTCTATCTTTCGATTCAGTGGAACAATCTTCCCACAAAGCGACCATTAATGAGACTGGTTAACCCTCACAAGAGTCCAGTCCTGCACTTGAAGTGAACCAACCGGTTGAAGGACAACAGTCCAACACACCTGTTACTACCACAGTTACGTTACTAGCTCCTCCACCACCTCAAAATTCAAGGGGAGGATACTCCATTCTCCGGATTATCTCATTGGTAACGTTATTACTACGGTATCTAATCAACAACCTATGTTGGTTCAACCTTTGAATAATGGTCAGCCTATTATGGCTGGGGCGTAACCCTCATTTCCTAACTAGAACACAGGCGGTGGAATCCCCAACGGACCTCCCGTTGGACCTCCCCAACACGCTAGACCATCCACCATGGGGTTATCTCATGTTGGGGGGCCATCCAATGTAACTCAACCCTCATAGATTCAAGCATATCAAGGTTCTGTTAACCCTGTGTGGAGTCAATCTAATCTCAGAAACGCACCATACGGGATACCTTATCCCATAAATCCCTACACTCTATGGGGCCTACAACCCATTTTACAACATGGACCCCAACCAACTGTAACTCAAGCACCACCACCCCTGATTGGTCCACCCCCACCTCCTACTAGAGGTGAGGGGCCCCCACCTAACTTTGGAGGAGGTGGACCTCTCCCTTCTGGTGGAGGTCCAACTCATTTTACCAACAACGACCCCCACCCTTCCGGTGGTGGCAGGAATGGTCCACCACTCCCCCCAGGAAGAGGCGTGGGAGGAACACCCTATTATGGTGGAGGAGGACATTTCCCTTCAGGCGGTGGAGGTGGTCCACCACCCCCTCTAGGCGGATCTAATTATTATGGTGGTAGTGGTGGCAGTGGAGACCCTCATCCTTCTGGTGGAAGAGGTGGCAGGGGCCCCCATCCTTCTTGCGGTGGAGGTGGTCCACCACCCCCTCCATGTGGATGTGGTGGCGGGCCACCTTATTACGGTTATGGACCTCCACGTCCTCCCGGCGGTGGACGTGGACCCCCACCTCCTCCTAGTGGTGGAGGTGGACCCCCACCTTATTGGAATGGACCACCTTATGGTGGTGGACCCCCTTATGGTCCGGGCGGCACACCCCCCTATGGTCAGTTTACTCCGTGGTCACCCTTTAACTAGTCAAAACGAGGTCCTACCGGTCCTTACATGCCTTAGCAGTACTACCAGTACCTGTATCCTAATCAACAGCTTCCCTTTTTGGCTACTTTGGACCTACCTGATCTATCTCGACTGATTAACGACTCCATCTACCACGGAACCAACTAGCCCCCGATTTCTGTTAAACTTCCATCGGATATCCCTAAGTTTGACAGTAAGCCGGACGAGGATCCTAAACACCACGTGATGACATACCATTTATGGTTTTCATCCAACTCTCGGATGGACAACTCGATCCGTCTAAGATTATTTCAAAAGACTCTCACTGGTTCAGCTGCCAAGTGGTATATCGAACTACCACCTCATTCTTTTCATGATTTGGGTTCTCTCGATATGAATGTTTTGACTCACTTCCAACTACCTATACGGTACGAAACTGGTATGGACCTTCTTACCTCTCTCCACTAGAATACCGCTACTCATATATCTACTCATATACATGAGTGGCGGAGGAGAAGGCACTTGATTAAGGCTCCCATTCCAGACCAACTCCTAGCATATTGGTTTACGAAGTCTCTCATCCCTCACATAGCTCTATATGTCGCCATGGGTAGTGCTGTCACTGAAGAACAAGTTATCGCTCATGCCCATTACCTAGGCTTTGTCTATGATCAATCGGGCACCCTATTTGAAATTCTTCCCGATGCACCCCACGACACTTATGACCCCATGAAACCTCCTAAGGGACCCCAAACTGATGGCGTCATTAGATCCCTTACCACCCAGTCTGTGATCGTTGAACCTTCATGGTTCCTCCCCATTACCAACTCAGGCTGGGCACAACTGTTGGGCGTGTTATATCTCTTCACATGGTTGCTGCGCGTACACCATGATCCCCTCCCTAGTAGCCACCATGTGAAGAGAGATAACACATCCAACATTCTCCCACTTGTTGTTCTCTTCACATACAGGAGAAATTTAGGACTTCAACAGCTCAGGGCAGCAATGCGCATGTTCTCTTTACACCAAGAGAACTTCTGAGTACTCACAGACTTAGTCAAAGAGTCTGCAACATTTTCCAAAGTATCAACCTTCTCCAGCAACACTTTGTTTTGTTCAACCATGTCTTTGATGAAATGGTACTGCACATCAATGTGCTTTGTCTTCGAGTGATAAGCAGGGTTCTTTGCTATAAAGATTTCACTTTAGCTATCACAACCTATCTTTATTGCATTCTGAACAAAACCAATACTTGAACACAACCTTTGTAACCATACAGCTTCCTCACTTGCATGGGTAGCTGCCATGTATTCAACTTCTATAGTTGAGAGTGCAACTACAGCTTGTCTTCTAATCATCCAAGTGATTGCTCCTCCATATATACTAAAAACATAGCCACTTGTAGATCTTCTGTGATCAAGATCTCCAGCCCAGTCAGCATCAGTAAATCCTTGTATATCTATCTCTCTGTTTAGTCCGGGTCTTCCTTGGTAGCAGAGTGCAAAATTTGTAGTGCCACGCAAATACCTAAAGACCCTCTTTACTACAGTCCAATGTTCCCTTCCTGGTTTTGACATATATCTGCTCAAAACTCCCATTGCATGGGCTATATCTGGTCTAGTATAGACCATGGCATACATCAAACTGCCAACAGAACATACGGAACATGAGACATGTCCTCTACCTCTTCTTGTGTCGTGGGACACTGTTCTGCAGATAACCTTACACCTACAGGAATGGGCACCTTCACTGGTTTGCTTTCCTGCATATTAAACCTCTTCAATATTGTCTCAACATATTTCCTCTAATTCAACTAGAGTTTCCTATTTTCTTAGTCTCTTTTTATTTCCATGCCCAAAATAAAATTTGCAGCACCAAGATCTTTCATGTCAAATTCAGATGACAACTGATTTTTGACATCCTTGATGATTTCCTTGTTGTTTCCAATTAGCAACATATCATCAACATACAATATCACATAAATAAAATGATCACCAACTAGTTTGAAATAAACACAGTGATCATCTTCTCAAAAAAAATTCAGGTTGTTTTTTCTTTTTTGCGATTTCGGCCCATTGTATTCTATCCAATCCTGGTAAAGGGATTAGGGTTGTAACCTAATTTCAGGTAAATGAATTAGGGTTTTAGATGCTATGAAATACCATATATTGTATTGTAAATGGTTGAGTGAACATATAATGAAAGGAGTTGTGCAACTCTAGGTTTTGTTGGTTTTTCCCGGTTAACGGTTTCTAGGTGAAAATCTCTGTGTTATGCATGTGCCATTGTGTATTTTTTGTTAATGCTTAAGAATCTATATGAGTTTTTACTACACTATTAAGGTTTAAAACTTACAACAACACCACCAAATCAACTGCTCCTGTTGTAACTTAAGAGGTGAGTTTTGTCCAATCAGCTTCATCTCAGAAGTTCGGCGGCAAAAAGAAGAACAAAGGGAAACCTAAGAAGTCTTCCGCCCAGCAAGAAGAAAAGAGCACTCCTGACGACACCAAACATAAACGAAAATTAAAATTTCCTTGTTTACTGTGTGGAGATGATAATTTTTCCAAAGAGTGTCCCCATAGAGACGAAGTCCAAAAGTTTCTTAGGGGTAAACCAACTCCCGCAGTCCTCAACAATCCGTTTCCCACTCAAAATCAACAAATGATTGCTCAACCCCCCCCAGCCCAGGGGGAACCATCCAATACCGCGCATGTTCTCATGGTACATAATGAGATGATCAATTTGAACACTCGCTCGCGATCATACGACCTAGTCTCTTCGAAAGAACGTGTTGGAAGTAATACTGAAAAAGCTTCCAACTCTATACTTGATGTCACTGTACCTTCAGCTTCTCTAGCCATTAAGAAGTCATCCTTAGATTAGATATTGCGACCGCCCAAGAACACGATTCAAAAAGCCATTTTCAATCCTAATGCTTAGGCAGCACAAAATTACAATATTGTAGAGGACTTGGCACAAGCCCCTTGCACCATGTCTACCCTGGAAGTTTTGTATAACTGTCCCAATCAACGCAAAACCCTCCTCGCAACAATCAGTGCAATTGACCATGATTCTTCGAATACCATCATGTTCCGACTTGACTACTTCAAACCAAGGCTTTCCCATCAGCTCGCATTCCAAGTAGCTACGAACATTGCTGGGAATATTGTTCGTCGTTCCATTTTTTATGAAGGCACCCCTACTTCTGTCATGTCGATCGCCTGTTGGAGAGCCATCGGCTCTCCCGAATTGAATCGTTCTCCTACCATGTTGAAAGCATTCGACGGGCATGGATTTCAACCTCATGGGCTCCTATAAGCTCTTGTAGTTCAGTTGGGTAGAAAGACCGTAACCATTAATGTGTAAGTGGTCTCAGCCCTGATAGATTATAATCTCTTGCTTGGTCGCAATTGGTTTTATGCCATGCATGCGGTAGCTTCTTCAGTCTTTCGCGTAGTACAATTCCCCCACCAAGGATGAATTGTTACTGTTGACCAACTAGAGTTTTGCACATCGGACACTACTACTCATCCTGGTGACCATGTTCCTTCCATTGGACAAACGCCAAAGCAGTATGAGAGTATAGGGGTTGGCCTTTTGAAAGATTCATCTCTCATGGGTGTTTTTCCTGTTTCGGACCCGCCTAATCATGTTGCCTCGGTGAACATGATATCCACAGAGATTTCATCTCAGTCCACTGATACTTGGCTTGTACTGGACGAAGCCACAATACACCTGATTGGAGACACAATGCCTCTTTCATCCACTGATCGTATCTACGAGGCTATGCAGTCAACACCAGAGAACCACCTAGTTGTGGATCCCCCATCCTGTTCTCTACGACGGGCATCATCTCTACCTGATCTCTTACTTCGGACTTTTCATTCAAACAAGTCCATCATCGAAGTTGTGAATGTTGATGACGGTCCATGGGATGACCTCCACCATAGGTCGTCTTTTCTCCCCCCTTTGGAGTACATAGAGGACTAAATTAACACCATATTCTCACCAGATATCTACATGTTCCCTCATTCCCCCATACTTACATGTCTTTCAGACACTAAGGGAAACTTGGCCAACATTGAGCCTACCACCCCGATAGACATCTTGATAAAACCTAGTGTAGTGGAACACATTCGCATAGGCCAGAAGTGTTACACTAAAGAAATAGCTATTGGTACGGCCTTATTTAAACGATTTCGAGATGTATTCGCTTGGTCCTATGAGGAGATGCCTGGGATAGGCCCCGCGATTGTTTCTCTTGAAATAAAGACCTATCCCGACATCAAACCTGTACATCAAAAGTTGCAGTGATCAAGGCAGAGATTGAAAATCTCTTAAAGGCTGGCTTCATCTATCTTGTCCCATTGACGGATTGGGTCTCAAATGTCATCCCTGTGAATAAAAATCAAGGTACCATTCACATCTATGTCAATTATCGGGACCTTAACAAG
The DNA here is from genome assembly GCA_027924585.1 of Larix kaempferi. Taxonomy (NCBI): domain Eukaryota; kingdom Viridiplantae; phylum Streptophyta; class Pinopsida; order Pinales; family Pinaceae; genus Larix; species Larix kaempferi. The sequence continues at coordinate 29,953,587 of BSBM01000096.1, read as the reverse complement.
GCTTGTCCAAAGGACAACTACCCAACCCCATTCATTGACCAGATTATCGATAATTGTGCCGGAAGCGTCATATTTTCATTCATGGATGGTTTTTTGGTTACAACCAGATTGAGATCAACCTAGCTGACCAACATAAGACAGCTTTCATCTGTCCTTGGGGGACGTTTGCATACTGCAAACTCCCATTTGGCCTTAAAAATGCTAGTGCCACGTTCCAGTGGGCCATGTCATATGCCTTCCATGACATCAAGGACTTTGTGGAACCTTACCTAGACTATCTCCTTGCTAATTCAAAGCAGCGTGAGTTCCACATGGATCATCTGACGGTCATCTTCCTCAGATGCAGACGGTACAATATCCATCTAAATCCTCATAAGTGTATCTTTTGCGTTGAGTTTGGATGCCTCTTAGGGCTTATTGTCTCGAAGGATGGGATCCTCATCGATCCCTTAAAGGTGGATTCCATTGTCAACCTGCCACCTCCGACCGACGTGACGGAACTTCAAAGTCTCCAAGGGAAGGAAACCTATTTAAGGTGTTTTGTTTGTAACTTCATTGAGAAGACTAAGGGGTATATGAAACTGCTTAAGAAGGACGTCCCATTCATTTGGGACGATCAAGATCATAAATCCTTCAATAGCATCAAACATGCCATCACGCATGCCCCCGTAATCCAACCGCCAAACTATTTTTGAGATTGCATCTTATATCTCGCTGCTTCTGCTACCACTATCGCCATGGTTTTGGTACAGGAGGATCAAAATGCCCAGGAACATGTAATATACTATGCGAGTAAGGGTCTCATTGACGCTGAAACTAGATATTCACATGTCGAGAAGCTTGCTCCCATGGCAGTCATCTCCATCCAAAAGTTATGGCACTATATCCTGCTCTGCACCACCACCATCATTGCAGACTCGAACCCCATGTACCATGTACTGACATGTCGGGTGCTTGGGGGTAATTACTCACGCTGGATTGTGATATTGCAAGAATTCGACCTTCTTTCCGAGAAAGCCCAGTCTAAAAAGTCTTTGGTGTTTGCTGAGCATATTTGTGACCTTCCCCATCCTGATGTAGAAGTTGAGCACAATGATTCTTTTCCAGACGAATCATTATTTCTCATTAGTACGATTGATCCATTGTATGGAGATATTTCATTATATCTTCAAACCCAACGCTTCAACCCTCAACTGCCTTGCGACGACCGTCGTAGAATATGTCACCATGCAAAGTATCATCTAATCATCAGTGATACTTTGTACCTCCATGGAGTCGATTCAATTCTTTGACGTTGTCTAACTCACGATGAGGCTGAACGCGTTTTGAATGACTGTCATGCTAGGGCATGTGGTGGTCACCTCTCTGGGATGGCTACAGCCTAGAATATTTTGTGCGCGGGATATTATTGGCCTACTATCTTCAAAGATTGTATTGACGCCGTGAAAAGATGTCCTCCATGTCAACACTTCCATACAAAGAAGCGAACCCATCCCACCCTGTTACACCTCGTTATTGCCGTGGGACCCTTCGTAAAATGGGGCATCAATTTTATGAATTGTAAGCCTACCTCGGTCGAGGGGCATAGTTATGTCATAGTAGTTGTGGATTACTTCACAAAGTGGGCCGAGGCAATGCCTACATACCAAAACAATGGCAAAAATGCCGCACTCTTTATGTTCAATCATGTAATAGCATGGTTTGGAGTTCCGCAGGTGATAGTGACCAACCATGGTTCTCACTTTCAGAACCATATGGTCGATGAACTGAGCGATAGATTGTGTTTTCATCATGAAAACTCAACACCCTACTACCCGAAGTCCAATGGACAGGTCGAGGCCATCAACAAGGCCTTGAAAACTATGGTCCAAAGGATGATAGGTACACATAAGTCCAACTAGCATAATATGCTCTTTTCAGCATTATGGGCCTACAAAACTTTCGTTAAAACTGCCATAGGTTTCACTCCTTTTCAATTAGTGTATGGATTGGACGTTTTTCTTCCCATAGAGTGTAAAATTCCATCTCCGCAACTCGCTGTCGAACTTCTTCCTAACACTACTGCCAAGGAAAAACATTTCCTGTACTTAGCAAAACTTGACGAGTCCTGCCGAGATGCCATTATTGCTAACAAAGCACACAAGAAACACATCAAAGATCAATACAACAAGTCAGTTGAACCTCAAAGTTTCAACGAGGGTGACCTGGTCCTCACATACGTCCAGAGACATGACAAACTAGGGCCAGGAAAGTTCGATTCCATGTGGCACGGACCTTACATTGTCAAACGTGTTTTGGAAAATGGAGCTTATGAGCTTGAATATTATGATGGAATATCTTTGGGTGAACCACATAATGGGATTTACCTGAAGAGGTGCTATGCCTGATCCTCTCATGCATAGACTTTCTTGTATATACTATACATGGCATGTTTGTGTGTTTTTGTGTGGTGTGATGAGCTTATTTTTTAGTGTCTTTAGATCTTGTTTCTGCTTCTTATACCATATTCTGTCTGAAGGTGCAGATGGAAACATGCTACAGATTCACGGACAGGGCCAGCCAGCATACCCATAACCTTGCTTCGGCAGCTTAGGTACTGTATTCCCCAACAGGCGAGCTCATCAGCTCAGGAGGAAGTTGCCTTGGATTTGCAACCAACAATGCTGCAAATTATCTGGTGGTAGTTCGAACCTTAACCAAAGCTATTTCCTTGGGTATGAACCACATTGTCATCACATGGATTCTCAACTAGTGGTTTCCCATCTTAACCGAGTCTATGCTATCCGTGATCCTACCCTATTTTGTCTCTTTAGACGAGTTCATCTCCTGGAAAGGTCATTTGAATCCATTCAATACCTGCACATTCCACTAGAGTTAAACGTAGCTGCTGACTCGATGGCCAACTTCATTCTAGATTGGTACATCGCACACACATAATACTCATAATATGTAAAAGCATTCACAACATGTAAATAATACACTGTATAACAGCAAATCATATAAACAAGATCACATCATTATTTTTGGAACACATAATGTATAAATCACTGAACTGTCTATATATATATATATAATCTCAAAAAGATAGTGCTGATACAAAAATATGAAGCACGACGGCTTTTAGTAAGTCTCTACAAAATCTGAAGCCTCGCAGCTTTCAATAGTACAAAATCTGAGGTCTCTAAGCTCTCAGTACACACACAATAACAACATATGGCCTATGGCCTAGCCCGTACAACCATAATAGGTCTAGCAGCCCTAGCCCACTAAGTCTGAAAATAGTCGACTACTCTCGCTACCTTATGAAGCAATGTGCAGTAGCTCCAACCATGTGTACCTGCATGGGCCTCGACACCTCGTCTACCGATGTCTCAGGAACAACTAATGTCAACCCACTCAGGTTGGCATAGACTCTATCCATCTCCGCGATGACAATGTCCACAGCCGGACCTGCAATTGCTACCTCCCCTCTCTCTCTCTCTCTTACCCAGAAGAGAGGTACCCATAGGTCGTACAGGTCCCACATCTGCACACACATGTTGTTCATCTGTCAGCACTATATTAAAAAAAATAATAAATGCACAAAACTTAAAAAGTACAAGGGTCATTTGTTCTTAATGATATCTCCCCATGATGCTCCCTTTGGAAGCGGTAAGTATGGGTCATCTCTAAAGTTCGTGCCACTGCAAGGGAAATCCTCCATCATCAGTAACTGGCCCTCTAGCCAAGTGAAGAACTCAGGAGGGTATCCAATAATAGGGCCCCCACCATGTCGGGCCATCACATTGATCTACCTGGCCATGTGAGCATCTTTAGGATCCCTATCCTCCAGTGGTACCTAAGGACGTAAAAGGGGAACTCACTCTAGTAAGAACAAGATCACTATTGATCCATAGCTGAACTATTTGAGCTCTCCCCACTGACACTTTGTCAGCTGAGCTCGCATGTTTGTGAGGACACTCTTGCACCAGTTAAAGATCTTTGGAGACATACAGTCCTCCGCATAAATCATATGTGCCTTGGTGGCTAAGTGAGGAGCTTGGTTCCCCGCCATCCTCGTAATGGTGAACAGTATGGCATGTAATGGGCGTTCTTGTACATCTTTAATGGGAATCTTCCCACTAGATGCACGAGTGTTGGGAACGCAATGCTACTGGATCATATCATCCACGGCCCGATCACTCCCACATGATCCAGTAAGTAGCTCGTTTTCCCCTCTTCAGGACAATTCGGTCAAAAAATAGATGTCCTCAACATCTATGGTAAGCTCATGCTCACCAATCACAAAGTATTGCTGGGCCACATCCCAACATCGGAGCATGTGAGTCAAGAGTGGAATTTGGGAGTTCATCCCCTGGAATCAGAAGAACTTGAGGAGCCCACAGTTCCTCAATGCTTCTACACACCATGAGTCGTTTGCAGCTTGTTCATCATCCAACTCATGTTCCCATTCTCGCCATTCCAAAACCATTTTGATGCTTGGATCCTGCCAATAGGAGATTTTAAACAATGTTAGAACTTGCTTCAACCACTAACAGTCTTTCTTTTGAGCATGGTTTGAATTTGGGGATGGACATCACCGTCGTCGCACCCCATTTTTACAAATAGAGCAACGTCATCACAGTCGACCTATGAGACCCTTGCGACGACCCTATCTCGTCGCAGTCCCTAAAAAAGGCCAACTGCGACAAGCTGATGGCACAATGGCCCTTCCGAAATCAAGTCAAAACCCTAAAAAATGATTGAAATTAAAAAATGTAAACCACTACAATCTTGTTCGATGAAGTTTAGGTCTACCTGCTCTTGACGGCAAGCGAAATGGCTGATCGTAGCTTCTGGAATCAACAAGTGAATATTTGGCTCCAAAAGGCACTGCTCCTCCCAAATTTGGCAAATAGAACAATGGTGACTATGTTTGGTTTTTATTTCTATTTATAAACAAAATGGAATATTCTTTTTTCAAATATTTGATGCCATTATGCCATTTGCTATAGTTTGGATCGATTTTATTATATTTGAACGTTCAGTTGACTATTTGACCTAGTTTCCGAGTGTGCAAGAGTTGTAAAATACCTTTCTATGCCATTTTCATATTGGAATGGTCATCTCAGGTATGAACACCCCTTCTGTATTTTGTTGTTTATCTTTTCGCTTCATTAGATTTGAATTATTTAATGATCGTGAGATTATTCTTTTTTCTTTCTCGTGCTCTTGAAACCATGAGAATACGTTACCGAGTTACGATTTATCACTTTTTTGGGCTCATTAAACTCCTACGGAAAAGGAACCCCCCGGAGTCTACCTTTAAGCTCTTTTTAGGCTCTCAAAATACGAAAACAATGCCAAGCAAATTTGTCATGTTCCCGCTTGTAAAAGAATTTGAACGACCGTCTTCCTGGTGATAGTTTACCCCTTTTTCAGACCAGGGGGAACTAGTTACGAAAAAGGTATACTCCAGTCAATCATGATTGGAAGAGTCCTCTCCCGTGTTGTTTTACCCTTTTTGGGTGATGAGGCTAAATTTACGAAAAAGGACCGTTGGCGTCTTCTTTATTTCTTTTCAGACTCTCTAAACATGAAATGATGACCGAGTTTACCTTCTATAGACTCGTTAAACTTTTACATTAAAGGGCCCGCCATGGGACGAACCCGTCTTATCCCAAGTTCGGAAAATATTTGGGATTGAACTCATCTATGAGATGAGCTATACCGAGCATCAGGTTACCCTCATCAAGCTTGTAAAAAACACATGAGGCACTCATCATTCATGATGGGGAAAAAGGAAATATTTTATGTTACACACTTTGTTCGTGGCAATACATAGTCGTTCTTGAACATGGCACTCATCTGCATTTGCATACAGCACATGGATCATCTGTTTGTCCTCGAGTTCTGCTTACTTCATGAGTCTTGTTACTCCTTTGAGTCATTCAAAGAAAGATTCCATCATCAGTTGCATTAGGAATTTCTGTCATACTCGCCATGTCAATACTGCCAAGTCATTCCATACCCATGTTCAAGAATACGTCCGTCATTTATCATCTGCAATCAGTACGCCCGCCACCATGTCGGTCTACTCTGAGTCAGTCTTGCATGTTACTATACCTCCCGACCTACTCTACACATCTTTTTTCTTGTTTCGTGTCGATTGATGGGGGATTCATCATGGCCCTCCTTCGACGGATTCATCCTTGTCGACATCAACTCATCATCCGAGGACTGAATCTAGAAACCAACCAAGTACCTTGGCTCTCATGCCTCAATGGCAGGTTACCTCACTTTCAACATGAGTTTACATCATTGACTCTTGATTGAAAGATTTCATCTTGCATTCGACTTCAACTCACTTATTCATGCTTGATGATATGTATTGTGATACCTTGGGAATCATTGACATCAATGGTGATCTCCCTCGCACTTCTTAACGGTTTACATCAATGACCGGTAATCAAGTGGTTTCTACCATGTTCGACGTCAAGACATTTGTAATCACATGGATAGATTTGTATCATTGCGGATTCATGTTTTACCCAGGTTGCGATGGAGTTTGTATTGAGTTATATTACAAGGATCCACATTTGTATTGGTCATGGTTGTGTTATCATCTCATCATGGATCTACGCTTGTGTCTAGTAGCCATGATTGTGTTCAGTCGGTCATTACTACCATGGATCTGCATTGTATTGGTTAGCAACCATGTTTTCAGTCATTTGAGACTATATACTCAGAGTCAGTTGTACTGCAGCAGCTTCCTTCGTTCGACAAGTCCATTGCCATTCCTTCTGTCAAAGCACTTCACCTATCTATCTTTCAACAACTTCATGCTTTGCGGGGCATTCTGTTACACCTAAAATCTTCCCATCATGAGATTCAGTGTATACACCTCTGGAGTTACCTTGATTGACTGATTGACCTAGAAGGATTTGTACCCATTTTGTACTAGGTTTTGAAAGTTCGTCGTAGGTTACACTTATGCAACATGCGATCTCACACCTTGCTCCATTACAGGGTGCAACGAAGTCAGTTAGATGGAAAAAATAGCTTCTTCGAGCTCCTTCTCGAAGTTTGCTGACTTGGGACCCTATACCTGATCTCTTGGGAGAGTTGGCACTTGATTCCTAACACCTTGGAAAGATCCCTTAAGTCTCTCCTATCATATCTCAAGCTATCCTATCCATATCCCATCCACTTAGTCCTATTTAAATGAAGCTCACTCCCATTCTAAAGGGAGGAAGTCTATGGTACTCTCATGCTGGTAACATCGAGCCCAATAGACCTAACACTCTACCTTGGGGAACATCCACTTCTCTCTAGGAGCTTTGGCATGGCTTGTCGGAAGGAGCTTGCAACTTTAAGACAATGGTTGTAATCCTCTTTTCTATTGTACTTCTCCATTCTTAAATACAGTTAATATAATTGATTTCCATAAGTATTGTCTCTTGATGATGTTTAGAGCTTTCCTCCTTAACTGTTAGCTTAGATATATCATATGAAATATATGCTTTAACTTCTCATGGTCTGTTATATGTTCAACAGGGTTTAGTTACTTGCAATCTATCAGCGCTGGAGCATTGGATCAACGGAGGAGAAAGGGATCTACGAATTTAAGTTAAACGATCTACTCTTACATTTGTACTTCTATATGATCTAGGAAAGTATTTTATGTTATGTCCTATTTGTTCTAGACTTACGTTAAGCTAGGGAGATCAGGCCTTGAGTCTGCTCTCGGTAGATTGTCCGTGAAACAAGATGGATACTTAGCGAATGCAGGTAACAATATTTAGTTTATTAGTATCCATGGCACCATCACATGTTAAGAATTCACATTTAACATCGTAATTCATTACCTTCTAAGGATGTTACTTCAAAGTACTTATTCAAAACTATAAACAAGCAAGAAAACAACCAACTCTTCAAGTCTCATAGTGATTAATCTTTTTATATCTCAAATAAATACACTTAATAGAAAAAAAGCACAATTTATAGCATACTTAACTCATCCAGGGAAATTGATTATGCAAGTGCCATGTTCGAACCATCGATATGAGTGATGTGTCTATATATTTCTCTCTTCAAAAATATGGAAAAAAAAGACAAAAAAATTATTCCAATGTTGTGGCCCAAGAAAGTGGCTCCAATACAATTTTTTATAGAGCTTAGCTATGAAAATACAATCACTTAAGATCACACAAGAGATACCAAAAACCTTCACTTTTATTTATTGTTATAAACCCAATTATTAATTTAGATCATACACAATAGGTATCATCAGTATGAATCAACACTAGAGATGCAATAGCCTCCGACTTTATTATTATGCCAATGATTCTTTTGATGGGATGAATCAACCTTGTTCACTTGCCTCTTCCAGAGGGATATCTCTAATGAGGTAACCTCAATATAGAATATTCTTCCCTGCACACATCATAAGGAAGACTACATCCTTATTTATAGAATCATAATAGAACTCTAACCTCCTAACCTCCTAACTACCTAGTGGTCCTTCTTTAATGAGGCCCAACTACAATTATTTACTAACATAGTGGGCCCTATTTAAAGATAAAAATACAGTGGACCTAGTCCATTTTATATTGAATGGTGTCTAGTAAAAATCTAATAGGCCCTATGAGCCCCCCATTACACCCTTAGGGAGGGTCATAATAATATGACACTTTCTATTAACCATGCACTTACATGTACCTACACCACCATCTCAAGTAGGGATCCACGCATTCCATATCTTTTATGTCACTAAAATATATGATATATCCTACACCAGCACCTCCACAACTATACGATAGCAAGATGAAGTTATAAAATTGGTAGCTAATAATTCCAACTACTACTACTTCATAATAGGAAGAGAAAGAACAGTCACAAAATCACTATGAGCTAGATGTGAACACAATCCTTCCTCTTATAAAAAAAATCAAGCATAAATCATATCCAATCGTAGTAGCTCAATTTACACTACCTATATACCTACCAGATACACACATAGTAGCGATCCCCCTCTTCTTTATTTCAAATATCTTGTAGATCAACCGGTGTGATCTTCTCTTACAATACCTACTCATTATTGCATAGCTCTGGGCATCACTCTCCACATGTGAAACTCTCTTGTCACATCATAGTTATTCATCCCCTAATGGTCCACAACTAAATGCATATATGTTTATGTGTTCATCTTCTCTTTCTAGTAGTAGTGCAAAAATCCCTCATGTTTTTCCATCAATGCACTTAGCCTCAAATGTAACATCTCTCAGCAATATATGCATAGGATAACATCCATCATTATCTCAGCATGGTACCTCTCATATGAGCTCTACATCTTACCAGGAACAAACCATACCCATTGTAGTAGTTTGGTAGGTTTACAAAACATCAACACTAGGATTCCAAGATCCAACACTAGAAACATCCATCATCTACCCTTCACCACATCTTATTGACCGTGAGAGTCATCTTCAATACCTTTGGACATGGTGGATAGTACTTTTCTCTTCTATAGTAGCATTCCTAAATTTGGAGGAAAGTGGGGATGCTTTTAAACAAGATTGAAAGAATTAATATGATGCAAGATGCCATATAAAATAAAGGTGCACTTCACCAACAACACGAAATCTTGAGTAGCATCCTATAGCATTTTAGCCAAGATCATCTAGCTAGATAATTTGTTTCATCTTCCATCTCTTAAGGTACACGCCACGTTTTTTTTCTTTTATTTTAGTAGTGGCATTGTGTGCATTAGTTAGTTACTTCTCTTAGTATTTCTTTGGCCTTCAAGTTGTGTTCTTTCATATAATAACGAATTTATGCCACCATTGTAAACATATAAAAGGGTACTAGAAAAGATCAATAAAATCAATCAATTTTCCTCTAAAGTTTTCTATATTTTTTTTTGTTTAAATTGTTTATATTTACAAGTTTAAGATTTATTGGGAGCAATGTACCTCCCTTCCTTTACTAATTTCCCTTCTCTTAACTAGTTTCCATGTCATTAAGGTCTAAACTCCTATCACACTTGCTAGCTAATAAATACAAAATGTGAATTTATATATCTAGATCAACACATACATATGCTAGTATAAGTTTCCAAAACAAAACTAGACAAAATGGGATCGCATTACATATAGATCCCCCTAAAAAAAAATGCTTGAAATTTAGGTTTTCTTAAAGGATTAAGATAATCTTCATGTTAACATATAATCATATCCCTTCAAAGGATTGTATTGATTCCTTTGATATCTATCTCATCTTAGGCTAGAGAGTGTTATAATTTCACTTTTATTTATCACTGGCATAGATCCATATTCTGGCTCTATCAAGTGTCGAGAGGAATCAAATCCCTTGAGGTGCAAAACCCCTTTTAGAGTTTTAAACTTCCTCAAGGGATTTTATCCATCTCATCCTTTCATAGAGAAAGAGTTAAGATGGATCCATGCTAGTTTATTAATAAGCAATTATTACAAAATTAATATCTAACCCACTGTTCTATTATTAACTAAAAAGTACATAATCTAGAATATATTTTAGGTTATAATGATTCAAGCATCAACTATTCCAATTTGAACATCTTACAAATTGATCAAAGTTGCATTAATTAATTAGTTATGAAGTAAAATAGTTATTTACTCAAAATTAATATCTAACAACTCATTATTCTATTATTATCTTAAAAATACATAATCCATTATAATTGGCACCAACTATTCCAATTTGGAATCATGTTGTAAATGCTAACACATAAATCCTACAAATAAGGAAATTTTTTCATTAATAATTAATTATGAAGTAAAATAGTTATTTACCCAAATTTAATGTATATTTAAATATAAATGTATTTTACACTCTAGCCAATTTCAATTTGGAGTCGACATGTAATAGACTTGACACCTCTCGATGGAATGCAAGTATGGAAGAAATGAGATGCAAAACTAAATAAGTACTAATTTAATATTTTGTTCCTCTATTTCTAATATAATATAATGTTCTCTTACTGAAAAAAAGAGGGTGCACCTCACCAACAACACTCAATCTTGAGTAGCATCATATAGCATTTTAGCTAAGATCATCTACACACAATCTTGAGTAGCATCATATAACATTTTAGCTAAGATCATCTACACACAATCTTGAGTAGCATCATATAGCATTTTAGCTAATTACAATCTTGAGTAGTGTCATTGTGGGCATTAGTTAATTACATCGTTTGGTATTTCTTTAGCCTTCACGTTGTATTCTTTTATAAAATAAGGTACAACCATGGTAAATTTATAAAAGGGCATTAACAAAGATCAATAATATCAATCAATTTTCCTATAAGATTTTATATATTTATTTATAATTTATTATCTATATTTACAATTTTAAAATTTATTGAGAGCATATACCTCCATTCCTTTACTAATTTCTCCTCACTTAACTAGTTTTCATATCATAAAATTCTAAATTCTTATCACACTTACTATCTAATAAATACAAAATGTAAATTTATATATCTACATCAACACATACATATATCAGTACAAGTTTCCATAAAAAACTAAATAAAATGACATGGCATAATGCCTCTTAAAATTTTTTTTCCTTCAAGTTAGGTTTTCCTAAAGGATTAAGATAATCTTCATGTTAACATATATTCATCTCTATTCAATGTACATTATTGACTACTTGGATAGAGAGTGGTATAATTTCACTTTTATTTACCATTAAAGCATGGAAGAAGTAAGATGCAAAATTAAATAAGTACTAATTTCATATTTTGATTTTAATTAATATTTTTATATTTATAAAAAAATATATTTAAACTATGTATTAACTAATTCATAAAAGTATATATATTCAAAATATAATAAATTAAGAATATTAATAATTTTATCATAATTAATTTAATAAAATAAATTAAAGATATTGTCAATTTTATCATGACTAACTTCCTTGTAATACTATTATCCATTTGATTAAAACTTAACTAAAAATCTTAACTCATTTATAATTTCAAAGTATACCGACCAAATTTACTAAAATATGTATCACTTATATTCATTTCTATTCATAAGAATACTAAAGATTCATCATCAAAGTAATATTTTTATCCCTCACCAATGTTAATTTAGACTATTAAAATTAATTACACCTATTCCATTACCCATCACAAATGAGTACACATCAATAGTTCCATATCATATTAAGTAAAGATATTGTAAGGTGAAAGGTAGTTAAATTTAAATATTTCTCTTTGAAACTTGACTCAATCGACTATAGATATAGAAAATATAAGAGTGTAAACTCTATTATATAAAGTTGGAGATAATTCTCTTTTGACAAAGATAAACCACAAAAGTATCGTATCAAAGATGACGTAAGTTGTAAGGTAGTGAAATTTAACGACTTTGAAACTTGACCAATTACATTGTAATTTAAAGATAACCATGGTAATTTGAGCACATGGATTGTCCTCTATCACGACTCTTGCATTTATTGTTTTTTTTCAAAAGTTTAACTCTATCTCAAATCGTGCATGTATTTGTGTGTCGCATTTATTGCTTTTTTCACGACTCTTGCTTTTACTGGTTTTTCCAAAAGTTTATACTTATTTCAAATCGTACATATATTGCGGCTTGCGTTTATTGTTTGTTCACGACTCTTGCATTTATTGGTTTTTCCAAAAGTTTAGGTCTATCTCAAATCGTGCATGTACTGTGTTTTTAAGAAGTTTACATGTGTTATATATGAAAATTGGAGAATCCATGTGTTTAAATAACTATTCTAATTTTTATTACAATGACTATTACAACATATGGATTCTCCTATGCAAGTTGTTGGGATCGCACTCCTTGATTGATATGACAAATATTCGAGCCCATCAGAGATACGTCTAATTCAAGACCAAACATTCATGTTGTTCAGCTCATGCGGTATTAAACCAAGCCAGATCAAGATGAACTTTTGTTGCATGACAGTAATTGGATTCTTGACACGGCCATCTTCAGTTACTATAATAGTCATCAAAACTCTAACTGCTGCTACACTAGCTTGACCCCACAAAAACTAAAAAGAATTGAATTTTTATTCTCATTTAATACAGGAATCAGAATAACCCAACCACTGACTTGAGAAAAACAAAACTTAAGTCCACAAAAGCTCAAAGGAATTGAATTTTTATTCTAATTTATTTTTTTAAGAAGAAAAAGAACCAGTACTTAGAGAATCAAAAAGTACATTTCCACAATACAGAGATACATTCTTCAGCTACAATATCCAAGTTTAATACACTTTCCAGCATAAGCACAAACATGGTAGAGAGAATAAGCACAAACATGGTAGAGAGAAGACCAATTCCAAAATACAAAATATTCTCGTCTAACTTGTTGGAATGGAAACCAGTTCTCCTCGTGACTTTGTAATTGTCTAATCCAGTAACTAAGTTTGGTCAATTATAAGTAACCGTGTAAAAAATATATTTATTTCTTGTATTCTAGTAAGAGAAATGTGGTTGAGAGTTGTTGTAATCTTCATGTTGTGAATAATAAAAGAATCTATATCACTTCTTCGTGGATATTTCCCTCTCAAGGGTTTCACCACGTAAATCTCTGATTATATTTTATGTATGTCATTATTTACTTTTTGGTTTAGTATCTTCTACTGTATATTGCTTTTATGTGGCTGCTTGATCCAACATAACTTAATACATACTAATAAAATTTTAATCCGATTCACTCTCATGCATTATCACTTCGTTTTTCGTTGGCTTTATAAAATGTTGTTGTGAAATAAATGGGCATAAACCCTTTAATGTTGTCCTTAATGGATAAACGCCGGCTTCCTAAGTTGACTCTAGTGGAGAAATTGAGATATCAAGCGTTTTTATTAGTTGGCTCTATATAGAAAGAAGGTGTGAACATTGTACTTTCTTTGATTTACTTTATAAATATAAAAAAAAAATATAGATTGAAAAGAAAAGTTATTGTTAAATAAACATGCATAAACCCTAGCCACCTTAGTTGACATTGCGATGATATGCCCTGGCTCTCCAAGTTACCTCTAATGCAGACAATGAGATATTATGCCGCATTATTCGTTGGCTTTATAAATAGTTGTGAAATAAATATACATAAACCCCAGCCACCTTAGTTGGCAATGACTCTAATGGAGAAATTGATATATTTAGCCGCTTTATTCACCGACCCAGATTCATGAAAAGATATCCATAAAGATGGACAGCACGTGATGTCCCATTACCCGCAGAACAAAGAGATCTATGATGAGCTTCTGCAGTACACACAATTATAGCAGCATATTCTAATAAGATACAAATATCTGTTCATTACGGAGTAGGACTTTCTACAAATAAATAAGTTCAATGTATAAAAAGAAAGGATGCATTGCCCCCACTGATAATCATACTTCGAACTATTATTATGATAACTTTTTAATGGAAGTGACATTTTAATTTTTAGAAAACTACATTATTTACCATGTTTGGGTGGCAAAATTATAACAAAATTAAGCTTTAAACATATATGACATACTTGCTACCGGATTTAAGCTAAATGTTTCTTCAACAACGTCTTTTCATGACCTAACTAAGACTCTAAATAGAACACAACACAATGACCAATAACGTGATAACCCAAACAAGATGAATACACTTCTCTGGTTTTTGGATCAATTAACAGCAGTCTCTTGTTTTGTATCAATTACCAAATGTTTCTTCAACAACGTCTTTTCATGACCTAACTAAAACTCTAAATAGAACACAAACACAATGACCAATAACGTGATAACCCAAACAAGACTTCTCTGGTTTTTGGATCGATTAACAGCAGTCTCTTGTTTTGGATCAATTATGAGTAATGAGTCATGGTTTTCTTTGTGGTTTTCGTTTATAGATGTTTATATTTTAGTTGTTCTAAATTAAATATAAATAATTATAAAAAAATCTACCAAAAATATCTTAATTCTTAATTTGCATGTGATAATTGATAGCTAAAGCACTTAATTGAATCACCCAACTCATTCCTTGCATGTCTCCTGGGCGAAGGACTGTTTCCCTCCTGCGTTAATGCAACACGATTTAGTATAGTCATTATTGTCTCTACCACGATTATGACGTGCATCGATGCTATTGCTAAGACAGGTGGTAATGTGAAAATGGCAATAACTAAATACGGATATGTCACCAAATGGATCGACCAAATAGCATGGCTCACTTTGTACCCAGTAATTGGCGAGCACTATGAATATATTCATTATTTTATTTTATTTTATTTTATTTGGGTTTACATTATATTTAATTACATTATGTTTAATTATATTCATGGTGAATTAGGTTACAAGTCATTTAATACAGCTGCAGCAGGTTTGCCGACTATTGAATTTCAAATAGCTTGAGATTCCATGATCAACATGCTACAGCTGCATTAAATAGTCTACAGCAATCTGAATAATGTTCACCAGATGTATATGGATTTTGGCCCAAATAGGTAATGATATACTTATTCATTTCGTTCATAAGTCAAGATAGTGAAACCAGAATATGATTCATCTATGAAAAGAGGATGATCATGATCAGTATACTTTTAAGGTTAACTCATAGTCCATTGGTTGTAGCTTGGGTGGTTGGGAGAAAAGATTGTTTCCCTCTCATCCAGATTCAATTCTTATAAGTGACATGATGCTCTTGTTGAACCGAGTGTCAGCTCTATTCAGATTTGTAACACAACCCTAACCCTTTCTTTCTTTCTAGAGTTAAAGCCCTAAACAAAGATTAAAAGCAATACTATACAACGTAGTTTCAGCCCGGTCTTATGAAGTTTTCAATTCTCCTTTGATTGGTGGCATACCATTGAAGGCACTATTGAACCTCCCTTTAAGTCAGGTCTAGGCCGAACCTAAAATTCATGATAGATACTCATGATAGATACTGTTCCATCTACGCAAACAGTGAGGAAATATATTTGCTGTAGAACGCGTTCTTTCAGCTTATTGAAAGTGCCTGAAAAGCTCGCTTACGTCTGACATAATTAGTGGAAATCAAAGATGACTGAATCCCTCCTTTTGTACTATTCTGTAAATCTCTACCTAGCAATTGACATGAATGTAAAAGCAACCGCATTACTTGAAATCCTTTTAATACAGTTGTATATTAATGTCACATCCCCATATAACCGAGTTTGTATTTTTAGGAATTTTCGGATAATTGTAAAATAGATAGATAACCAAGCGTGCAAATATATATGCTTCAATCCTTTCTTTTCTAAGTAAAGATTCTTAAGCATTTCATAAAATTCTCGTATTCTAATACTAGTTCACTTCTTTTATCTTGCTCGAGACAATCATAAAACAAAAAGAGAACATATAGAGAAAAATATATGTCTAAACCTTCACTTTATCAACAGTAACTTGCTTAAAGAAAAGGCAGATCCTCATTCATTAACTCATGTTCGAAAGATGAATTCATACCATTAAACAGAGTACATCAATTCCAAACACAATTATCAAGACAAATACAATATAAGAGACACATCCAGGAGACCCACATTTAAAGTGGTTCAGTTTATACAGGAAGAATGCCTCAACATAGAACGTAAATGTGCAACTAGCTTTTAATATGCAAAAATGCAGCCATTAGAATCACGCTAAACAAATCGCAGCATTTATAATCATATCCAGGCATCTCCAAATCTAAAACTTGATAGAGAAACCCAATCATATTGAGATTGCATCCCTGTACAGATCGCGGCCACCTATACACATAATAGTCGCGGCATTTGTTAAATGCAGTACTCGCACCCACAGAAGCTCTGGCTATTAATACATACCACTAAACATACCCGCAGGGACTCTTGCATTCGACAATATCAATACATACAGGAAATCCTGGCAGACGATATGCAGCATGAAAGTATTATATCTATCCGTAGAGATTCACCAACCGCATTTACTACGCTGAAGTATAATTACTACCAACGTAATCATAGTCACAAGCACACAGTTTGGGCGTCTAGTTTACGGTTATCCGGCGTTGAAGGTGGGGTTTGAGGGTTGCGTGAAACAAAGGGCTTCCACAACTCGTGTTGCACAAGGTTTAATTAACACTCATGAAATTATGAATTTTCCACGATCCGAACTTGTAGAACATGTATGGGTGTCCATAGTATAACAATGTCTATAATGGATAGTTTCTCTATATTAGAGACGACTATAACTTATACTTTATAAAGCATATAATCCCCTTTCTCTATTAAAGGTGGAGTATAGCATATAGTCTTTAATGTTAACTATATCCATTTTCTCAAAATCATGAACTAAATCGAAGTCACATAAGCCTCATTGTATATCTTATGTCCAGAATACTAAGATCTTTAACTGATAAGTGTAAGCTTATCAAGTATGAAAATAACTAAGATTCTTCTAGCCTTTCCTTATCGAGGTAGGTTTAATATACATAAGTATGATCACCACTTGGAAAATTATCCATAACGTATTTGCGTCATGCATAAATAACTCCTGCCTATTCTGACGAAAAGATAATTTATTTATCTAGGACATCGCATACCGGCTTTAGGATGATAATCACAAATCCAAACCATAAAATTATGTATTAATGACTCCTAGGTATCACTGTTTATATTTCTCTTGATCTTACCTCCCTTAAATAGGTTCAGTTGTCGCTGTTTTGCTGCATTGTTGTCATTCGTCTTTTAAGTCTATCTCAACACTTATAAACATAATAGTAGTTTCAATACCCACTTGTAAGGGCTTAGCTTCAAGCTCCTCACCAAGGTTAATACACAATTATAATTATATTTTAAACAAAATAATAGGGGTCGAAAATAATAAGGATATTACAATTGAACAAAACTATGCAACTTTTAAATTACTCAATCTTAAGTCTATCTCAACACTTATAAACATAATAGTAGTTTCAACACCCACTAGTAAGGCCTTAGCTTCAAGCTCCTCACCAAGGTCAATACACAATTATAATTATGTTTTAAACAATATAATAGGGGTCGAAAATAATAAGGATATTACAATTGAACAAAACCATACAACTTTTGAATTACTCAATCTTTCTTCGAGTTACTTTGCAAACTTAATTTGCAACTTTTCTTTCCAAGGTTGTTATAATCCTATCTCCTAGTACGAAGGAGATACGAGTGAGATGTATCAATAAGTGGTAATACAAAATTAAATAAAATTACAAACATAGTGTCAAGATATAACCAGCTATAATTTAGAACTAAGGAGATATGAGATGTATCTATAAGTCATAAAATAAATAATAAATAAATAAATAAAATTACAAACAAATTAAATAAAATTGTTTCATAATATATATAGATTATATTTTAAATTTTATTCATAAATAAAAATCAATGTAAATTCTTTTTAAATTTGTATGTATATGATATAAACCAATTTGATAATTATAATTGTATAATAAATCATATTTCATAAATAAATATATGGTTTAATAAATCATAATTTAAAAATAAATATTATAAAGAGAAGATTTATTCCATATATTATAATATAAATATTAGATTATAAATTATAATTTAAAAATAGATATCTTAAAAGAGAAAATTTATTCCATATATTAGAGTATAAATATATAGATATTTGAATATAAAATAAAGTAATGTTGTTAATTAAATAATAATTATATAATCAAATTATAACCATTACCTACATAAAAAAAAATCAATCATATTATACATTGTTGATAGAGAATGATAAGAGAGGGAATCAATCTCTTTGTATAAAATAACATTAATGTAATAACTTTATATTCCTTTTAACTTATAAATAATTGCTTTAAATAATAAAAATAAAAAAGATTTATATATTGTTTTAAATAGTATAAATATAAAAGATATACATATATTCTTAACATTTAAGATGGATGTAATAATAAAATCATTATAATTTTTTTTAATAAAGTTGTATATTAAATAAAACCATCTATTCTTTCTTCCAATTATTTTAATATTCGAGTCTCCATGATGGGTGACAAACTTAAAAAAACTCATAAACACCGATATATCTTCTTTTAAATAATAAATAGTAAATCTTATTTATTTTCCATGCCAATTATAAGGAGTGTGTTATTCTTATTATAAGGAATTTTATATAATAAAAAAAAATTGTTATTCATAATACTTCTGTGATATATATAAAATATAAATATATATGAGAGAGAGAGAAGGACTACCTTCTGTAGGATGTAGTCTGTACATAAAATGATACTTTTTATTTCATTGATATTACCTCTTTAAATGGCCTAAGTTTCCATTGTAACCCAATAGTATTAATTATTTATTAGTATTTTTTAATAATAAGTTGATAATACACTTAACTTCTATTTTAGGTCAATAATAGATTATAGATCTTTTAATTTGTCGTCCAAATGTCATATCTAGGACCAGTTGGTAACTTAGGATTAATATAGCTTAAGACGACGCCTAAATATCTTAGGTTAATCAAGTGAACATCCATTGTTCACCTTCCCTCCGGTAACCATGGCACCAAGATGACCTTTTTATCGAACTCATGCGTTTTCTATACATTTTCACCTCTCCCCCTAGTGGATTCAATTTTCCCATTGATTGGTTGCGTCATAACCTTCAGTATCCTAGGTCTATAATCAACAATTACAACTTAGGAAATAAATAACAATGCTTACAGAGTTTACTGGTGGGGCCTTGGCCTTGAGCTCCTCACCAAAAAGAGTACATAATTACATTTTCAATATAAAAAGAAGGGGGAAAAGAGGGATGTTACATCCTTCCTCCCTTAGAAAATAAACCGTCCTTGGTGTTGGGAATCTTTTTATCTCCTCATCTTCGATCTTTAATCAATCTTGAACTTCTATGCTTCTTGCAAGTCGCTATTTTTCCTTTCCCTTTCATGAACTGCACTTTTACACAACCTTACAAGGTATTCCAAAGTTGTTATGTATAAAATACACATACTAATTTTCAATTATAATCATAATGTGAGAAACAAGTTCTTTTGTAACACATTGTCGTTTTCCATTTACGGAAAATATCCGAGTATTTTCCATTGAAATTTTTAGGTTCTATTCACCATACCATGATATAACACATGATTATTTTCAATATAAATGAAAAGAATGCATAGGTAAAGCGATATTTTACTTATCTTTTGGAGGACGTCCTTTAACTCCAATACTTAGGTGCTTTACCTAGTCCTTAGCTTGCGATAGACATTACCTTCATTCACAAGTTAGTATCATTTATCTCATATATTTTCAAGTAATAAACCTCAACTTGACATTCATCCTCATCATTGGATGAATTACCCATTACCTATGGTATTATTTGCGTCGCATTAGGGAAGCTAATAGCCCAATTACTTGGCAGCTTTGTCCCCATGTCTTATTGTTATATCATGGAGATGAAAGAATTCAACAACACTTTGTTGAACACAAAACTTTCCCTTGAGTTTTAGGATTTCAACAACACTCTGCTGAACACGGAACTCTCCCGTGAGTTGTTTCACCATTTTATGTGTGTATTACATGATTTTTTAAGCTTTCGAGACTACTCCTCTTTTGATTGCTAGTCAAAAAGTTTCCTTCTCAAAAAACATCAAACAAAATTAAACAACATCATGTCTTCTAGATGTTAAAATTGTGTGCCTAGGTCTTTCCATTGATGATCACTGACTCTTTCTCTCTTCCACTCAAGGCCCCTCGCTTGGGTCCAGGAAATTTTTCCACTCAAGCTATCTTTCTTAAGTCCAGGAAAATTCTTTTCCACTAAAGCTCTCTTTCTTGAGTCCAGAAAAATTCTTCTCCACTCAAGCTCTCTTGTTCAAGTCCAGGAAAAATTCTTTTCCACTAAAGCTCTCTTGCTTGAGTCCAGGAAATTATTTTAGCAAAGTAGAGCTAGATCATCAATTTTGCCACTTGGTGTTGACATTATCTTTCTCCTTTTTATGACTCATTAATAATGATCGTATCATTTTTGGTCCATGTTTGTTGTCAATCACAACATGCAACACATACACTTGGTTCTTATTGTGGCATCATTGCCATCACCAAGTCCTCAGAATCTGTTACAACTTCATTGTTAGTCGTGACATAATATCATCAATCCATCAATAATAGGTCCACCTATTTACTCATCGACATTTCATATGCTTTGATGATTTTAACTATCATTTTGCATTAGTATTTCAGTATGTATTTGCAACATGACTTCCGATCACTCTATTTTATGCACAACCCTTGATACTTCTTTTGTTGTCAACAATCACCTAGATATTGTCAATCTAAAAAAAATCATTTTGTTAGGGTGATATAGTAAACAAATTTAGGAGATCCTTCTCTAATTATGGTTTTTAATTTCCATACATTCTTTTAACCAAAATATAGTAAGACATTTAAAATTAATCACTCACTCATCAGTGGTCATTCCATTTTTCTTTTTTATTTTCATTGGTCATGAGCCACGGTCATAGTCCTGCAATGTTAGTACTTATCCTTTATACTAGTTTATGTTGAAATGCACCAAAATTCCTCGTTAGTATTTTGAGAAATTGGGGTATGAAATTTTTCTTATTCTTCATCCAATAAGCACTTATGTAACATGACAAGAACCACTTGGTTAAGTCATGGTTAGAATATTTTACTTTAGTGATAAAAATTTCTATGAGCATATAATTGTTTATATATGTCATCTATTTGAAATCAAAATTCTAACATACTTTCTTTATACACATACTTTTGCAATACACTTTAAAGCCTCAAGCATCATATATAATGAAAAAGACCCATAGCCTTCTATTAGTTGGGTACTGGGTACATGTCTTCAAATCTTGATTGACATTATCATGTCTATTTAACCTTACTTAGAAACATTGTAACCAATAATAATAAATTTACCATCATGATAATCCCTTCATACACGGTGATAAATCTTCGCTTTATTTGTTTAAGTCATTGATTAAATCAATTCTCATAAGTCTGATATAACTTCATACACAAGGTTCCCACACATCGTAATAAATATAATACTTTTAATGAGATCATAGCCATCCAATATTCACATCTAAAATATTTAATAAACAATATAGTCATTACTAGTTTACCAATAACTTATATAAAGGGGCGGGTCCCCAGGAATATGTACATATACTCATTTATGGTCATTAAGTTCTCTTTTCACTACCATACTATGTTTACTCATTTTTATTTTATTCAACTGAATATAACTATTTATCTTTTGATTGGATCGACCACACACAGTATCATTATACTTTTCTCATGGATTATAGTGTCTTATCCCATGATAAGTCTACATTCTTTTGTAAAATGTGAATTTGCAATGGCAATTCTATCCAGCAATTCAAAACATCTTATCTTACATTTTCATAAAATCATAAAATTATGATCCTAACGTCTAGACACCCTATTCTACAATAGTTCTAAAGAAACATGTGTACTTCTTGCGGAATATGCCTATAACCCAAACTCCATTAGTCAATTTTTAAAACTAATGCTTCGGAAATAAAACAGAGTAAAAATACTTACTTGTAAACTTACAGACTACTTTGTCATAGCATTCAATCTTTCTCATTGGTTACTTCTTGCAGAACTTTGAAGATGAATTCCTCTAATTCATTCCTTCGTTTGTTCCTTCTATACAAGCAGAGTCACTTTGTTAGTTCAACAAATTTGTATTCTCTTACGTCTTGTTGAGCCCAAATAGGCCCGAGTGCCGCAACTTCAGCTCTAATACCACATGTGATACACCCAAGATCCTCAGGGTAATTCAAAGGAAATGGGGAGTAAATTTTTTCCTTTTCCTCATTAAAAAGACAATATGTTAGCCTTTAAAACAAAAACAATAATCATCATAGCTAACTATTCTTCATTAAAAATAAAAATAAATATTTTTCTAAGGCTTCATGGTTTCCCAATCCTACCTATGCAAACATAATACTGCAAGATCTTTAATAACATGATATACATAGGTAATTATATCACGATTTTCTTAGTAAATCTATGATTCTCAATGCATATGTCCCATATACTAGGCATAACTCTTTAATAGCATACAACAATCGTTTTAGTCATTTATCGATGTGAATGATCAATATTCTAAATTATACATGCACCACTATTGTTTACTCACATAATCATGTTATAAGAACAATGGACTAATCTTATATAGTACCCTTTATCATTTACTTCTACTCAACTATACATTGACCAATTCAAAATATTATTTGTATACATATCTTCCTTGTGGAATATCATACATACTATAATTATGTCGAGGACATTATGCAACCAAAATATAAATGGTCATCCTTTGTAAAATAAATCGCCTTCATTATCCTTAATGCTAATCTCATAAATAGTTTGAAAATACATATGCTCCCATTAGAACCTATTATTATTATGATAATAATTCTAACATGTACACACCTAATGAAATCACTCACAAGACAATATCATAATCCATTTAACATTTATATCCGTAGATGAAAGTAATATACATGAAAATATGACAATCATTACAACATTTAAACCAAGGAAACTCATGCCGAAATGTTCATATTTATAAACTTGAAGTCTTGTAGAACCATACAACAATAAGAGTACTTATTTGATTGAATAAACTTTGGCGACTGAAGTTTGACTACAAATTTCCTCCCAACCATTAGCTTCCTGTCTGGTGTATATTTATATCGCTGAGAAGCCACCCCCAAGCAGGCAATGTATCCACTATGGTAGATGTTCATCGATAGCTTCCCTTCTCTCTTACCTCTTAAAAGACTAACACTAGCATTTTAATCTTAATGCGATTAAAATGCGATTTCAATAGGAAATTCTATCATATGTTTTGATGCAGGGACTCCAATACAAGTAATATAGAATTTTTCAATCAAATATACTAAATGCTAAATGCATAGGTGCGCTTATCTAAGCACACATTCAGTCCAGCGATACATCTACAGAAGTTACCTTTCCTGCGAAGGTTGGCTAGCACCACGCTATTACAAAACCACCACCTAAATATTTCCCCGTGGGCAAAATGCATGCCTCATAAGCGTTGAGAAAGCCCTGACAAAACAACTGGCATATCCATTTATTTCAATTGAAAGAACCTCGCCCCCCCTCTCTTTCTCCTCATATGAATGCTCAGCTTTTCACTACCATGGTGACAAATGGTAGCTGAAGTTTTGACAGACAGATGGCATCTAATTGGCTTGGTGCTCCGTTAGTCATTTTAGTCCTTCCTCGATGATATTTATGAGATAACGGCTTTCCATGCCTCTCAAACCTCCGACGGGGTTGCCACTTGTATAACCAAAACAACCCATCTTTCAAGGTTGTCCCCCATCATCGAGATGCCCAATGTCCAACAATGGTCACTTCAATTGAAACAACTAATACAAAAGGGGAAAATGGGGACAAGATCCCCAAAATCAGCCCACTTTTACCGTAATGGGCTCGGCTCTCTTTAAAGGGACTTCCCAGCTTATCTAACGTATCCCCCCTTAGTTGTATTCAAGTCTCCATGGTTGGAGACAAACTTAACAAAACTCATAACCACCATTATATCTTCTTTTAAATAATAAATAATAAATTTTTTTATTTTCCATGCCAATGATGAGGAGTGTGTTATTCCTTTTGTTTGTAAGCAACATAGGAAAATTATATTAGAGTACAAAAAATGTTACATCTCATGAAAGTCAGTAGAGTCAGGAGTTTTCTGTAGCCTCTCATGGTATCCGGAGTACAAAAAAGATCTTATGACAGAGACCTTCCCTACAGTGGGCTGAGTAGCATAGACCTTATGATAGCCGATCAGTAAAAACATTAACAAAACTAGACTAGAGAGATAGACCAGCATCTCAAGATGGACCATTGACAAAAATAAGGAAAACATAAAAGCTAATTGCCAAAACCAGAAGAGTTGTGCTCACACAGAGCCGCATTAGGTATTGGCCTCTGCGTTATGTGAACCATGATTATCCTTAGAGATTGGGCAAGAGCCGAAGAAATCATCATCCCACTGCTGAGTCGAGAGTTTGATGGGTAGGGGCTTGTCTTTGCGTGGAGGAACAACATTGTCCTTGGCCTTCCAGACTCGCTTGTAATGCAGGACATCAATGGTCGAGGGAATAGGAAAGGGTATCCCCAAGGGAGGAGCTCCCTGAACCACAAACGTAGCTGGAGAACTTGGGCCAGAGTTGGGGCCGCGAATAGGGACCGTGCCATCCGAATCCGCAACACCCATGGAATCGTGCAACAAACTACCAGTAGCCTAGGCTTCTGCTGCGGTAGCAGTGCTCTCAATGTGGATGGTTAAATCATCAGCAAAACCTTTAGCGGGACTAGCAGGACCATAATTGAGTGGAGGAACAGGGTGAGGAAATAGAGAATACCTGCGGCCGATCAAGTTGGCCTCCAGAGCAGCTAACACTCCATCCAAATGGGCCATGTTGGCCCTGGTTTCCATGATAGCAACCTTGGCCAGGTTCCAATTGGTGAGCATCTCTTCAACTAGAGTGCCAAGCATGTTTTTCATGAGCTAGTAATAATTAACCTAGGTGCCTTGGTTGCCAAAGGCTAGAATTTCTACCACCCTGCACGACTCTGAGTCATCTACCCGTCAGAAAACAAGGACGGAGACGTTGTCCTTATAACCATTGTTAGCAGTTTTATCCTTCTTGGAAAAGGACGCAGATTTTCCTGCACCGTGACCAGAACCCCGCTTGGATGTGCCGTAGGTTTGCGTCATGGCAGTATCATCGAAGTCACAGGAAAACCGAGTAGGGGCAGAGCTTTCAGTAGTGGATATAGATAGAGAATAATAGAGGCATGTAATGACCACAAGGGTGTGGATGGGGAGCCTAATATATAGAATCGTGCAACTAGAGGGAGCAGATTTAACATGGGAGATTTTAATGGCATAAATGAACCAAGTGGGGAGGAGGGACATAGAAGCTAGAGCCGGTATAAATGCCAAACGTCGGGCCATGTGGGTTATGAAAATAAGCACGAGTGAGACAGCCAGGTGGAGTTGAGTCGTAACCATCCGTAAAGGAGGGATCTTGGTGGAAGTGCAGGCAAAGGCCTATTGCAAGGTGGAGGAACCACACAACCAAGTGGGCAGATGGCGCTCCCTACCGTGGCTCTAGCCGTCGTGTCACCCGCATCCGGGGAAGGATTGTGTTATTCTTATTATAAGGAATTTTATATAATTTTTTTGTTATTCAAAATACTTCTGTGATATATATATATATAAGAGACAAGGACTACCTTCTATAGGATGTAGTCTATACATAAAATGATACTTTTCTTTTCATTAATATTACCTCTTTAAATGGCCCAAATTGCCATTATAACCCCAATAGTACTAATTACTTATTAGTATTTTTCAATAATAAGTTAATAATACACTTAGCTTCTATTTTAGGTTGATAGTATATTATAGACCTTTTAATTTGTCGGTCAAATGTCATACGTAGGACCAATCATTAACTTAGGATTAATATAGCTTAAGAAGACACCTAAATATCTTACGTTAATCAAGTGAACATCCATTTTTCACCTTCCCTCTAGTAACCATGGTGCCGAGATGACCTTGCTATCCAACTCATGGGTTTTGTAGACATTTTAACCTCTCCCCCTAGTGGATTCAATTGCCCCATCGATTAGTTGCATCATAACCTTCAGTATCCTAGGTCTATAATCCTCAATTATAGCTTAGGAAATAAATAACAATGCTTACAAAGTTTACTAGTGGGGCCTTGGCCTTCAACTCCTCACCAAAAACGAGTACATATTTACATTTTCAATATAAAAAAAGAGGAAAAAGATGGATATTACACAATCATCATGCATTCACCTGAATTAATATCCAAATGGGGACAAGCTTGACATCATGAGTTTATCTTAATTAAATGTCTTACCATTTATATGCTAATTATCCCCTTTTGGTGCTCGAATAATCTATCCAATGTTCCATCATTTGTTTCCTCAATTATTCCCCTCTTGGCGCTTGGATGATATTATTAACAACTCCTAGTCATTTCCTACCTATTTTTTGAATGAATAATCACATTATGATATATCCCCATTCACATGCCCCACTTATACCCTATTAAAATTATCACACTTTCCATGGCATGGGTCACCCTATTAAAACTAGTGTTTATATGTCATGCCTCATGGAATGGTGTCACAACTCACATACTAGGTTACTAAAACGGGCTTCAAAATTTGCAACAATATTATGATTCTCTCCTTGACATTTAATATATCGTAAGTCTATATGAGTCTAGTCATATGAACACCTATCAAACCTCAAGGGAATAAAAACATGTCTACGGTAGTTGGTATAAGTTCGGAGTGAGTATTATTCTATATGCAAATGCACTTCCATACGGCACACATCATTAATGGCTCTCCATCATTAACTATATCAAATCACTCTTTCCCGTAGCCTATAACATAACAATAATATTTTTTCAATTTGAAATAAATCATCTTTTAATTAAAATTTCATGTTGTATTTAAACTGAAGTAACACAACTACACAACACTACACATTCTAATCTTATCAATAATATTTTTTCAATTTGAAATAAATCATCTCATTAAAATTTCAGGTTGCATTTAAACCAAAGTAACACAACAACACAACACTACAGATTCTAATATTATCAAGTACTAATCATTTTATTCATTGATCATTCTATAGTCATTCAAAATAATACAATAATTCAACATGTGAAGTAATACATGACTATATCACAATTTCAGTTAATTAGTTGTGTGCATAATCTTCAAAATCATTTATGCATTATCTCCCATCTACCGATTTTCTACCGTTCTAGCCCCAAAAGGAACAACATATCAGATTAGCAAACTAATGAGAGAGTTCCTATGGTCCGGTTGGAAAAACAATGAAAACAGATTCCACTTAGTGAATTGGGAGACAATCAAGCACTCGAAAGCTTCGGGTGGCCTTCAAATTCGAGACCCCCGTCTTGCAAACTTGGCATTGGGTGGAAAGCTTCTTTGGAAAATTCTACATCACAAGCACCATAAAGTAAGCCAGGTTCTCAGGAAGAAATATTTAAATGGGACAAAATTAAGATGTCTAGATCAAAATCCTATATCCAAAGGTACCATCACTTCGACACTATGCAAAGCTGCTTGGGAATCCTTTGCAAAAGATCTTTATTGGGTACCAGGCAACAGAAGGAAAATAGACATTTTTTCTGACAAAATTATGGGTAAGGATCCACTCCAAAACACTCAAGAGCTTCAAAACATCGTCGTATGGCTCTCTCAGGATGGGAACAAGACACTTAAAGAGTTTAGTACGCGGAACACGAATGGCAATTGGTAGAGTTGGAATAAAATAGACACCCCATCTCATCTTGACACAACTAAAGTTAGGATTATTGAAAACCTGAAAGGCCGTGATCCCTTGCATCTAATGGCCAGAGATGAATGGGGTTGGATCGCCTCAGGCTCTTACACTGTTTCCCTCAACTACAAAGCTCTACAAACTCATCATGAAGCAAGAAATGACCTCTGGAAGGAGGTTTGGGACCCATTCGGTCTCCCTAAAATAATTTTTTTCACTTGGACTTTAATCCATTGCAAAGTCCTCACCGGCGATAATCTCAGCAAGAGAGGAATCCATGGGCCTTTTAGGTGTCCCCTCTGCCAGAGTAATCTCAAAATAATAAACCATCTTTTCCTGGAGTGTCCTTTTTCCAAGGTTGTCTGGAGTCTTCTGTTGCTCGGTCTCAACCTCACCCTTCCACATTGTAGCTCAATCTACCACACTTAGTTAGACTCAGTTTGACTAATGGTTGACAGTTACTTGGGCATTGATGACTCGACCGATGATGAGATAGACTTCTAGTTTTGCTTGATGACACTCCATTGATTTTGGATCTATCCATGCAGGCTAATTCGAATCACAGCTAGTGTATTCGAATCATATTGACACAACTCTCTTCGACAGGGGTTCACACTGTCATCACCAAATATCAACAACCCTTATGCACTAGCTCAGAAATGGGTTACCCTTCCAGCAACGTCTACGATGCAGACGAGGTCTCACCCAAAGTGAATAAGGGTGCTGTAGGAACCAAGCTTCCTCAGTTGTGGAGAAGATATGTGCACATTTACCCAGAGATCACAATATTTACCACAGTCTACTTAATTCATCATTTCCATATATATTTCAAAGCATATTTAACCACGCATTCACATTAACCAACAAAGTGTATCGACACAAATCAGCATAAAGTATTTAAATAACCCATCATTGTATAACAACATAATTCATAACCAAACATCTTCATTCATTAACATTTGTGGAACAAACCTCGCAGAGAATAGTCAAGTCATTCCTATCGCAGATACAACAGAATCCAAAAGATCGCATTCATCTCTGAAACTTAGCTGCCCTTAAGCTTACAATCTTGTTCTATTTATATGTTTATCTCTTATTACAATCTAGTCCACATGACCAACTCAACTAATCTAATACTTTTTATAGTTCCTCAAAATGTGGGGAAAGGTTTTTTTTCTGTGGGATGACCCTTTCACATCTGTTGGCTTCCACACTTCCGGCGGATCTGTCCTGTGCCAACAAATCCTGAACATTGTATATTTACTGTTTTACTATTGAGATTAATGTAACATGTGTAATTATTCTGCCTCTATCTGAGCTTCTTTGGATCTATGTTCTACTGCTCTATTCTTCTTCTATTATTGCTAAATTCTTTCATTGTGAGGTTTACAGCATCTCTTGGATCTGTTATGAGCATTTTCACAGAAAATGGCTCATAGAGGCGTTAATGTCCGAGGACAAAGAGTGCGTGGTGCAATAGTCACAGTTGATCATGAGATGTTCGACGAATGCGTATGAACGATGCGAACTTTGACAAATGAAGTTGCGGGGATCAAAGAAATCCAAAGGTGTGGTTGTGTTCCTGATGCGTTATACCACAATGACATGGAAGTCAAAGAAGTGGAACCACAGGAAGCAGCAGAAGATGAACCAGAACATAAACTCATCAAGCTTTTGACGGATATGATAGGTTGGGAAAAGATAGACGTTCGTACCTACTCAAGAAGTCTAGACCCAGAAGACTTGATCGACTGGTTCAGAGAGATGGAGAAAGACTTCGACATAGAGCAGATCGAGGATCCAAGAAGAGTTAAGACTGCATGTTTGAGGTTGAAGAGTCATACCTCATTGTGGTGGGACAATGTACAAGTTGACAAAGTCAAGAAGGGTAAGGATAAAATCAAGTCTTGGGATAGGATTATCACCAAGCTGAAAGGGAAGTTCTTTCTGAACAACTATGTGATTTCCTTATTCAGAAAGTTGTAGAACTTTTGACAAAAGGAGATGACTGTGAAGGAGTACACGGAAGAGTTCTAGAGACTGTCGATAAGATCGGGGAGAAACGAGGAAGGAGAAGAATCTATCGCTAGGTATGTGAACGGCTTGAAATAAACCATTCAGGATGAATTGAGCATGTCTAGATTCATAGCAGTGGGTGAAGCCTACCAGTTAGCTCTGAAGGTAGAAGAGAAATTGTCAAGGAAATCCACAGCGACCATAGGTAGGACGACTGGTCGGGGTATGAGAACTGTTACCGCGAAAGGCCAAGGTAGCGGTTATAGGAAGTAAACTGTCGAAGATAGACGACATGCAAAAGGGACATCAATAAGGGATAAAGCGCAAGAGAACTGACGCGATTGTCGAGAGAACCGTGGTCGAGGTGCATATGGTCGAAGTGTTCCATCTGACAGAAAAGGAGCTAATAGACCAACCATAATTTGTTACAAGTGTTTTGGAGTAGGACACAAGGCATATGAATGCCCAAAGAACCTACATGCTGCAAAGGAGTCAAAACCCAAACATTGAAGAGATTAACAAGTCGACGAGAGGGAGGAATCGACATCCAAAAGCAGTGGAGATGGTAAGAATAAAATTCAAGCCATGATATCCAACAAGACACTGGTTCTGAACGACTGATGCGGCAAGCAAGAGTCGGCGCAACGGAAGGCAATCTTTTGAACGAAGGTGCGAATCGGCGAATGGCATTGCAAGACCATAGTTGATGGCGGAAGCATTGAGAATATTGAGTTGACAGAGGTGATTGAGAAAGCAAAGTTGAGATGTCAAGAACATCCACACCCTTACAAGGTCACATGGTTGTAGAAAGGATACCATCTGAAGGTGACCAGACAGTTCCTGATTAACTTCAAGGTTGGGAAGTTAGAAGATAGTGTACTATGTGACGTAATCCCAATGGATGCATGCCATCTGTTGTTAGGAAGAACATGGAAATATGATCAGAAAATGATCTATGATGGTCAAGCCAACAAAGTGACAGTGTGGAAAAATGGCGTAAAAAGGACTCTTAAGCCGAAAATGGAGGAGCAAGCCGATGGTACGTAGGGCGATAGCAACTTTTCAGAGAAGCGCATGTTGATGTGTTCAACGAAATAATTCCTTGCAGAGGAGGAAAAGCAGTTGGGGTGTTATGCTATCATTCCGAAGGGACCACGTGTCGAGATTGCAACAATGGAGGAGAATATTGCAGTCGAATTCAGAAAGATGCTCGAAGAGTTTTGCAGCATAGTGGTCGATGAGACACTAACGGGATTGCTGCCGATAAGGAGCATATCCCATTAGATCAACTTGATTCCAGGGTCGAGTTTTCCAAACAAGGCACTGCATAGGATGAGTCCGATAGAAGGTCAGGAACTCAATCGATAGGTCCAGGAGTTGGTAGACAGAGGGTTGATCAGAGAATGTTTGAGTCCATGCATGGCACGCGCCGTATTAGTGCCCAAGAAAGGTGGAGAATGGAGGATGTGTATAGACTCCAAATCTATCAACAATATCATGATCAAGTATCGGTTTCCATTGTCGAGAGTGGACGACTTGATGGACTGTTTGAGTGGAGAGAAGTACTTCATGAAGATAGACCTGAAGAGCAACTATCACCAGATTCGGGTTAGAGAAGGAGATGAATGGAAGACAACATCCAAGACAAAGGAAGGGTTGTATGAGTGGTTAGTCATGCCGTCTACATTGACTAATGCACCCAATACATTCATGCGAATGATGAATGAAGTAATGAAACCATTTTTGGGAAAAAATTTCATAGTCTATGTAGACGACATTCTGATTTTCAGTCCAACCAAGGCATAACACTTGGGGCACATTCGACAGGTATTATAGAAGTTGCAGGAAGAGAAGGTGATGGTGAACCTGCAAAAGTGTTTCTTCATGAAGGAAGAACTGGTATACTTGGGATTCCTAATCTCGGGTAAAGGGTTGGTGATGGACCCAGAAAAGGTGAAGGCGATATTGGATTGGCCTGAACTGACAAGCACAACTGGAGTAAGGAGTTTCCATGGACTTGCCACTTTCTATAGGAATTTCATCAGGGTATTTAGTCGTATTTTTGCACCGTTGACAGAGTGCATGCGCAAAGGAGAGTTCAAGTGGACGGAAGTAGCCCAACGCGCTTTTGACAAGTTGAAGGAAAAGGTCACTGAGAGCCCAGTGTTGGTGCTCCTAGATTTCAAAAACATTTTCCAGGTTGATTGTGACGCAAGTGGAATCACAATTGGAGCAGTGTTGAGCCAGGAGGGACAACTAATTGCATTCTTTAGTGAAAAGTTGGATGATACGAAGCGGAAATATTCTGTCTATGACGAGGAATTCTATGCTATTGTCCAAGCATTGAAGAAGTGGAGGCATTATTTGTTTCCCAAGGAATTTGTGTTGTACACATATCATCAAGCACTGAGGTATCTGAATACTGAGTCGAAGTTGAATCAGTGGCACATGAAATGTGTCAAATTCCTACAGGGATATACATTCATGTTGCGCATTAGGTCGAGCAAGTCGAGCAAGGTTTCCGACATGGTGAGTAGAAGAGTTGAATTGCTGAACACGATGACAATTCAGGAAACAGGTATAGAGTCGGTGAAGCAGAGAATGCGACCGATGGAGATTTTGCGAGAGCATGGGAAGCTTGTCGCGAACCATGGAGTGTCGACAGAACTCCATATTTGGATTAATTTGTCGAAGAAGGATACCTATTTAGGGGATGCCAGTTGTGTAATCCCAGAGGATCAATGCGAGATAACCTAATCCGAGAATTATATAGCGGCGGATTAGTAGGTCATTTTGGAATCGACAAAACCATGGCATTGGTCAAAGAAAAGTATTATTGGCCAGGAATGGAAACAGATGTCTAAAAGTGGGTGTGACATTGTAGAGTTTTCCAGTTGGAAAAAGGAAGAAGTCAGAACACGGGTTTGTATACACCATTTTCGGTACCGAAAACCCCATGGGAGCACCTGAGCATGGATTTTGTGCTAGGATTTCTGAAGACACAGCAAGGGAGGGACTCAATATTTTCTATAGTCGACAGGTTTTAAAAAATGGAACACTTTATTCCTTGTCGGAAGACAAGTGACGCCAGAGGAATTGTTGTACTATTCTTCAAAGAAGTAGTTAGATTGCATGGGTTGCCGGAGAGTATCACATCTGACAGAGATACCAAGTTTATGGGACATTTCTGGAGAACCCTATGGAATAAACTGGACATGAGGTTGCAGTTTAGCTCGGCATATCATCCGCAGACAGATAGATAGACCAAGGTGGTGAACAGAAGTTTGTGAAACCTTCTGAGATGTTTGACGGCCGACAGACCCAAGCAGTGGGAGAACATGTTTGTGCAAGCGGAGTTCACATATAACAATTCTGTGAATCGGTCAACAGGTTTGAGCCCATTCCAGATTGTTCAGGGAAGAATCCCACATGGAGTGGCAGATTTGGTCGAGTTGCCAACTGAAATCAGGAAGAGCACGGATGCAGAATCATTCACAGAGCACATGAAAGCAGTTCATGAATATGTGCGAAAGCGCATAGAAAAGAGTAACACGACATACAAGTTGAGAGCCGACAGGAAGAAGAGACTACAATCGTTCAATGAAGGCGACTTGGTGTACGCTCATTTGCGTAAGGAAATATTTCCGACAGGAACATATAACAAGCTGAAGCTGAAGAAGATTGGACCATGTAAGATCTTGAGGAAGATTTCAGACAATGCTTATGTGTTGGAGCTACCGAATGAATTGAGAATTTCAATAACATTCAATTTCCTTGATCTATACAAGTTCGAAGAAGGTTCAAGCAGTGGAAGCATAGAAGTGTCGAACATCGACTAGGTAGCGCAGATTCCAGATCGACACAAGGAAAAGATTGCAGAAGTAATAGAGGAACGCGAAGTCGGGCGTACACACAGTTCACGAAGGAAGGAATACTTGGTGCAATGGAAGAACGATGAGTTGCAGGAGGAGACATGGATTTCCGAAGAAGAGTTTAGGAGACTGACAAAGCACTCGAGTTCTTTTTCACCCGAGGAATCCAACTAACGCAAGTCACCCCGTCACAACAAGGCTCTTGCTTAAGAATACACACGACACGACCACAAATGTTCACACAAAACAAGATGCAAACAACATGCCATAAGCTAGCTTATATTACTTCTCTGAATCGATTACAATGCGGAATAGATATAAATACAAATAACTAGCTATCTTTCGGCCTCATCCATTACAATACAGAAGTAACTGTGGTGTGCTCTCTCAGTGTGTTGACCTCACCCTCTCCTAGTTCGCTACTGAACTCTGAGCTATGGCTCGATATTCCCTTTGACTTTGCTTGACTCTCCAAAATGCCAAGTCCCTCAACTGATCCAAACTCTCTCGTCTTCTACTCTATTGCTGCTGTTCCTGAGACCACTGCGATCCCCGAGACATGCATCCTCCTATCAGCCGATCCTTTCATGAACCTACATACCTGCAACTATCAGCACCCAACCATGCTACACATCCTATGCCTATGATGACATCTATCATATATTCAACCACCTGTAATAACTACCATTAACTTCCTTAGCAACCCCGAACTATTGTTAAGTACGCTCCTTGACTTCTATGCTTCCTCTGATAAGTTACAGTAAACCATCCTGTCGGCCATACTGCCCTTTATCAGCTTTGACTCACCTATTGGCTTTAACTTTGCACATAGGCTTTTCCAGTCCACCCATTCCTCCTCGCTTGGCTCATGCCAAAAACCTGTCGATGTCACAGTTTGACAACATGTTGACCTTTCCACTACTCTACGAAAACTTGTCGCCTGTCGACTGTCATCTGTCAACACTAATATGTCAACTCTCGACCTCTTCACTCATGTCAACTTCTTCGACAGATTTTTCTCGACTTATTGACTTCAACGAGTCAATCTGCTTCACACACCGGTGGTCGTCGGCATCCCCTCTGGTCGGCTCCCTTCTGTCGATCAACTTTGACTAATCTGCCTAGGCTCTGATGCTGTTGCATCAATTAAAGCTTAGAGGCTCTTGGAGAATAGTCATAAAAATCCAAAATTAGAATAAAATCCTCGCAGTTTGGTTTAGTCGTGTTATAGGCCAACCTCTCTATTGAGACATGAAGTAGATCTCAGATGGAAGTTATCTTTAAAGCTCCACGTCTACACATGCACAAGCATTAAACCAAATTGTGTGGGAACCATGCTTATCTCCTACAATCAGTTGACCAAAGGGATGCACTATCTTCTTTCTCCTCACGAGTGTGGAAATGCTCAAGTATATAATGCCAAGGGTCTTATTTCTAGATGTGTTATGACTCTGATATATAGCATCACTTAATAGCACCTAAAGGGATGATGCCATTCTAGAGCTATATACTACTCTAGAAATGCGTGATGATGGAACTAGAGTTGTATATTGTTGTTTGAAATACACAGAGAGAATAATATGCTCCGAAATCCATAGAATAAATGTTTGAATTAGAAGCTCAAGTAAGGTTTGAAAAGGATAAAAAATGAATTTTCCAAGTATGTAGCAATTTTTCAGGGGATCTCATACTCTCTTTTTCAAAGAGATACAAGCTTAGTAACATGCGAAAAAGGATCGAGACATAATAAATTAATCCCCAATAACAAGATTGGGTATGTTGATGAGGAGATTGTGTGAGCATATGCTATTGTCAGGATCCTTGCAACTGCAAAATAGAGATATTTTCATACCTAATACAATTCCACAAAGATCCATCCTCAGCTACGATGGTTGCACGTGATCCAACTCTCCATAAAAGAAAATTCATAGTCTCTAGTTATAGATGTGAAGGATCAGACGAAGATCACCTTGCAGAGGGGCATAGTCCAGAGCATTTTTTGGGATCAAGGTATTGAAATCTAAGATAAAAAATCATTTATGAGTTGAAATTAATGGCACTACTAGAAATCAACTTGTGGCCATGCATTTTTTTTATGAAACTGTGAGGAATTTTATGGGTTGTCTCGTCCTCCATGAAGATACTATTGGAGACAAATTTTTAGAGTATTCAAGTTGTGAGTAGGTGTATGGTGTTTTGGGAAAGGAAGTTGGGGGGATAACACTCATATTATATGGGATTATAGTTATAGGTGTATTCTTGGTTTGAATGATTGGTGAAATTTGGGGCATATTTGTATAGCGTGGGTTGTGAGACCAAGTCATCATCATATTTGCATATAGTGCATAGTTGAATCATGTTTATGATTTGGTCACAAATGAAACATGATATATGTGTGGATGCTAAAGTAAATGGAAAACAATGGATAATTGTTACCATTTTTTTAATTACAAAAGAAGAGTAGGTAGCTTTTGTTAACAAGAGACAAAAATTTATGCTGAAAAGAGCACTATCACGTCAAAGAGGAACTATTTTTTTTGGAAAGCAAACATAAACAAATGAAAGGGGAATAAACTCCTGACTTGATGGAGAAAATTTTATTTATAGGTGAGATAGTATTGAGAGTAACAAGGATTGTTATCCAACAAATGGGTAAAGGTTAAACAAACTCACAAACTAGGAATCAAACTAGTAACGAGGCCTATCCATATTTAGTGGATATAATCGAGGGGAACTTTATAACTTTACAAAGTCAGGCGTGAGGAGAACAATGATGAATGGATCTATATGGATAATTAATGGATCAAGTTGTTAAATTAAAATTTTTTAGCTAATATCATGATGATGCAAAATATATGAACTTGTTGAAACTTTAACAGACTGTCGAGAGGGTCAATGGATGATGGTTTTCTTCAAACAAAATATGAATGTGACTACTATGATGAGCCAAAAATAATGACACCAACTTCACGACATGAAAATGCCGAGAGGGAAAGACAACAAATATCCAAGAATTTACTCAACCAGACTTTGATGATGCACATGATGCAACTTGGCGGATATGTCGAAGGGATAATACGAAAGAAAAAATGGTGAAATAAGATATGGACATGATAAGCACATTGAACTGGACGTGACAGTAGAGCTGAAATGATCTTGCAAAAAAATTTAGTAGGTTCTCGTATGGCATCATGTTTTGACACTAGCTCGTGTCTCTGAATCCATCTACAATGTTACAATTTACAAAATTTTAACACAACAGATGGATTCATAGGAGTCTTTGAATCTGTCTGCATTTTACTATTATACAAATTCATTGTCAAAATTGTAATTTTCCATTGTTGAAGTGATACAACTAAAAATGACCAATTGAATGACCAATTGCTATGTGGTAATCTTTAGTTTATGTTTGTGGCACTTGCGATATCAAAGCTTGGGGTGGTTTTTATTAATACATGTACCACATATGTATTGAAAATAAATTATGATACCTTGGGAAGGATGTAAATCTTATAAGAAAATTGTTTTTGCTCCAAGAACAGAAGACTACATATAAGGTCGTTAATGTAAGCGGTGCATATCTGCTCCATGCATTAATGCTAAGCTGTGACACATGAGGGGGTCTACAATTTACTAAATTCTAACACTACAAATGGATTCAAAGGCCCCCTATAAAGGGGTATCTGAATTCGTCTGTAGTGTTAGAATTTAGTAAATTGTACAAATTCATTGTCAAAATTGCAATTTTCCATTGTAGGAGTGACACAACTAACAATGACCAAATAAATGACCAATTCATATTCTTAATGTCATTGTTATGTGGTAATTTTTAGTTTAATTACTTGTTATCTGGTCATATATTCTATCACGTGACCCAATTGGCCATTCCTCTGGTCAGTTTTAGTCGGCTCACTCAAGTTTGGTCATTTATACCTTGAAAAAAATGTGGTGACCAAATTTTTTTGTCGCTCGGTCGTTTATCTCTCATTTTATACTACTGAATGGTGCTAATGAGAGGTCTTCAAAATCAAACCTTCTACAAACTATTGGTAAGATCAAATATTGATGAAATTGACAATGTGGTCTTTCTTGAATCTGATGGAACATCGTCTTGTATAGTTGAATTGACCATGTTGTGGCATCAACAGATGGGGCATATAGTTGAAAAATGTCTTCATTCTATGCACAATAGATGTATGATCTAAGGTCTCCCTAATTGCTCTGAAGAGTTTGTTTAATGTGAAAATTGTATTTATGGTAAACAGAGTCATGTAAGGTTTTCATTTGGTGCTACCGGGGATAAGGAAATACTAGAGTTAATAGACAATGATGTGTTCGGACTTGTGTTGATACCTTCACTAGCAGGATATTAGTATTACATTTATTTCATAGATGATTTTTCCAGAATGACATGATTGTGTTTTATGAGGAAAAAATATGAGGTTTTTGGAATGTTTCAAGAGTTCAAAACTCTTGGGGAGAATAATATTGTTAAAAATATTAAGATGCTAAGAACTGATAATGGAGGAGAATTTTATGGAAATGTGTTTGATCGGTTTCATACATAGCACAATATAGCTAAAAAAAATACAAATCCATTCATGCCTCAAAAATAGATTTGCTAAAAGAATGAATAGAATGCTAATGGAGAAAGTGAGGAGCATGCTCAATGGTGCAGGATTTGCACAAGAATTTTGTGCAAAATCAATTGATACAGAATGGTACCTCGTGAATAGGTCACTATCAAAAGATCTAGTAAAAAGACTCCATGTGAGCCATGGGCTAGTAATAATCCCTCTCTTGCACATATTAGAGTGTTTGGGTGTGATGCATTTGTGCATGTCCCAAAGGAGAAAAGAAGAAAACTCCAACACCAAGTCAAAGAATACTTGCATCTTCATTGGGTACAAGCATGGAATGAAAGGGTCTGAGTTGTGGAACCCAATGACAAGGAAGGAAATTTATAATAGTTATGTCATCTTCATAGAATTCAGAAGAACTTTGAGGGATGAAGAGGTTAAAAGAGAAAAAACTGAAAATCAAGAGTTTGAAATAAATGTCGAAAGTATGGATTTAGGAGAGTCGATTGAATCCAACGAAAAGGTGGAACAACAAAATTCATATGTTATAAGGTCTAGTTGAGAAAGGAAACAACTAGAAAGCTACAGTCCACCCGAATTTCACTCTTCTTTTGTGTTAAATTCAATAGATGACGATCCCAGATCAGTAAAGGAAGCAATCAACTCATTAGAAGGTAAACTATGGAAAAGGGCCATGGAAGAAGAAATGGATTCCTTGAAGATAAATGAAACATGGAACCTAGTTATGTTACCAAATGGAAGGAAACATGTTAATAGTAAGTGGGTGTTCAAAAAATATTTAAATGCAACAGGTCAAGTTGAGAGGTACAAGGATTGATTTCTAGTGAGCGGGTATTCCCAAGTTGAGGGAGTTGACTTCGGTGAAATTTTCTCACAACTTACTAAACTAACTTCCGTAAGAGTACTAATGTATTTAGGTGCAACATTTGATCCTAAGATAAAATAGATTGATGTAAAGACAACATTTTTTCATGGTGATATTGAAGAAGAAATATATATGAAGCAACTTCAAGGTTTTGCAATGGAAGGAGAAAACGAGTTGGCATTTAATCTAAAGAAGTCTCTCTACAGTCTAAAACAATTGCCTAGGATGTGGTATCCGAAGTTTGACATGTATATTTGGAAGTTGGGGTTTGTGAGAAGTCTAGGTGATCACTGTGTGTATTGGAAGAAAGTCAATGATAATTTCATATATGTAGTTTTGTATGTTGATGACATCTTGGTTGTAAAAAATAATATGGATCTAATAAAAGGGGTGAAACTACAATTATCCTCCAAGTTTGACATGAAGGATCTAAGAACAACAAGTTTCACTCTTGGAATGGAAATCACAAGAGATCAAGAAGGTAGAAGGATTTGATTAAGAAAAAGGAAATATGTGGATACCATCCTGAAACATTTCAACATGCAAGAGATTCGAATGGTGAAGGTACATATTCTTGTAGGAGACAAGCTATTCATTGAACAATGTCCAAATACACAGGAAGAAAAGAAGTACATTTTACATTTTCCCTACATTAGTGTTGTTGGTAGAAGAATGTATTCTATGGTCTATAAAAGATCAGATATTTCCCATACAGCTCGAGTATTGAGTAGGTATATGTCGACACCTCGAAAAGAGCACTAGACTGCAATCAAGAGAGTATTTAGGTATCTGCATGACATGATAGATTATGCAATTTGTTATGAAGGAGATCCTGAGGGAAACAAGAAAATATATGTACATGGTGTTATTGATTACGATTGGGTTGGAGACATCAACCGTGGATGGTCGACTAGCAGATATGTGTATGGGATGAGTAGAAGGTAGTTGGTCATTGATTGTCAACTACGGAGGATGAATACATTGTAGCTACTCATGCATGCAATAAGGTTGTTTGGTTGCAGATATTCTGTTCAGATGTGGGATGAGTCTTCAGACCAAGAATTGGATGATTTAGAAGCAAGGAGTTTGAGTATTTAAGAGAAATGGTTGAATAAACATATGAGGTATGAAAAGAGGAAGAGTAAAAACTTGTGGAAGGAGATGTTTAGTATAGGACATGATTAACAGAAGGTAAGTGATTTGTGGAAGGTGATGAGACATGAAGAGTTGGCTAACTCTTGGTTGAAGGGAAAAGTAATAATGACATAAGATGGACCTAGTATGGGAGGATGGGGTGTATATGGATGTGTAGAACTAGAAGGAGTAACTGATGATATGAATACTAGAAATGTTTTAATATATGTATGTAATGTAGAAAAAATAAAGTTGTTGGTAGTAGATATTCTTGAATGGAATTAGGATAAAAGCATCCAAGGAAATGAACCCCCTAACATCAAGGAATAAAGATCATAGAAGCACACCATCATCCTAGTATCAACCACTCCTCGGGTATTCATTAATAATATGGTACTCTCTTTTGCTAGTTCTACTCTATCTTTGTTGTTGTATAATCATTATATTTGTATTGGTATAGTCATATGACGAGGTGGTAGTGGATCCAGTTGTAGTACAATGATAAATGGTTCTCAGAATAGTAATAGTTCAAGGCCAAACATATATTTGATCATCATTTTTCAACTTGGCCCTAGAGGATTCCTGTTGTTAGGAACTCAACGACCATAATGGCTGGAGTGCATAGCATTTCTTTCAAGAGTTAGTAAGAGTTTTGGGGTAAGGAAGATGGAGAAGATGCAGAAAAAGATTGGTTTTTCTATGAAGCCGTGTGTAGGTCTAAGGGAATCCTAGATATGCCCAAAATAGTTCGGGTTTAGACTACATTATGGGTGTTGGCACCCATAAATTTTTCCCCAAAATCCTAATCCTAGGACTATTCCCACTGGTAGGCTCTATGAAAAGAGGGTTAAAACCCCTTCCCTATTCAGGTCAAGGTTGCTAAGGCCAAGAAAATATCTAAGTCAGAAGGGAAATGATGAGAAAGATGAGGGTTTTGAACATTTTTTAGCCTAAGGAGGTAGCCCAAATAATGAAAATGGGAAAAAATGATGATAACCCATATTCCGATGAGAAATAAAGTATAATATAAAGAGCGGGCGTTTTCCAACTGTTGATCCAAGGCACGAAAGAGATCCATGGTCCATAGATCATCCTCACATTGCGAGGTTGCACGAAAGAAACCCAAGAGAGTGGTCGTGAGAGGCATACTGCCTGGACAGATGGAAGTCAAAGGAGCTCTCGCAGGAGTGCTTCAGCGGTAAACAAAAGCCGCCAAAGGGCTTGCGATACCACCACAATGGGGCAATAAGGAAGAAGATCAGTGGTGCAGATTGCATAGTCAGGAATATGATGACGTAGAAGACATAAGGTCACATCAGTGCAAAGATCAGAGCAGATCAATGACTGGAAACAAAAGAAGTCAGATCTACGGTTGGCAGAGGTTAGTGGGCTCCACCTACGAAGGTACTGGAAAGTAGACACCTAGGTGACTCCCCGCCGTAGATATGTCAGAAACAAGATCAACGATCCCCAACGATCCTCATGAAGTAAAGGAACGCTCCATATAAGCAGGGAGGGTGGTTGCGAGATGGTATACCATTTTCCATGTGTCAGCTGCTGAACACCTCGCAAGGAGGGCTAAGTGGTAATCCAAAACCGAAAGTCAAGTCACGATACCATCGTTGGATATGATCAACGGCTGGGATTTAAATCCAATAAAAGATCCTACGGCTGAGGTGAAGAAAGGTCAAATCAAAAGGGGTTAAATAAAGGCTCAAATCAATGGATCAGAGACAACACCCGATAGATCGACGGATAAGAGAAAGGGACAGCTGGAAAAAGTGGGTAGAAGTTATTTGAAAAGGGTTTTATATATATAGTACGGCATGAGAAGAATAAACATTTCATTCTTGGACTTGTCAGAGTTGGAAGCTTCTGGAAGCGCAGAAGCCGAAGAGGATGACAAGGAAAAAGGTCGCTCTTAAGCTTTTCCTGTGACAGGTAGGGTCCCAAACTTCTCTATTTTCAATGTGTAGTGTGTTTTCTAGCTATAAAATGACAGAGGAACAGGCTTCTTCTAGCCCTAAAGTTTGAGTAACCCTAGAAGACAAATATTGTGATGTTTTCGACCCAAGCCTGTGGCTCCCCATACCTAGATTAAAGGAAGGCTAAGAGCTCTGC
Organism: Larix kaempferi; assembly: GCA_027924585.1. NCBI lineage: Eukaryota > Viridiplantae > Streptophyta > Pinopsida > Pinales > Pinaceae > Larix > Larix kaempferi. The sequence continues at coordinate 29,910,545 of BSBM01000096.1, read as the reverse complement.
TCGAGCAAGGGGTAGATGTCCATAGGGTCCATCAGTCCTTTTTCATTTTCTTTTGTCTAGAAAAGATTATGTCGTTCCCTGAGTTCATGTCGTGGTGTTCAATAAATTACTTAGAACCCCAACAAGTAATAATGAATTCCAGGAAGTCTAAAATAGTTTGTAATATTGACCCTACCGTTGTCTGAAGCATCCTTGCCGTACAAGATCCCCCAACCATAGCCCTCGAAAGTTCTTCTGAAGAGTCAGTCATCACTTTGTACAGAAAAATTTCTCCTGAAATCCGTAAGGCTTTCCTTGACACTTGTCTAAAACCTATTGTAGAGATTATAGACACCCCTTACCTGCTGGATGTCAACCTTTTTAATGACAATACCTAGTTGGTCCTCTCTTTGATATCTCAGTTCTTAGGTTTAGATTCGGATTTGTGGATAACTGAAGTACAATTAAGCCTTTTGTCCAGGATTAGCGTTAGTTCCCCAGAGGCGGGAGAGGATTCAGTACCATCCCTCAAGTTTGAGAAGTTTTTTCTGGAGAAAATAGATGCCCATTTAAGTTGTTTTGAGAATACCATATTTTTTCGGTTTTAAGCCTATTTGGCTAAAATGATTCTGCATAGTAGTATAGATGAGTTGAGTTTCTCTCAGTTACTCCTTACAGGAAACTTGGAAGATAATGTTTTCAACTACATGAATCATATTCTATCTGTTGTGTATAAAGTCATGTTTGAAGAAGAACTATTCAGAGTATTACCTGAGGTGCAATCCCTGATGCAGTTGAAAGGTGAACTAGCTGTTGGTGACTGGTTCTTGTTAAAAGATGCCACAATACTGAGAGTATATGGTTTTGTACATGAACCATACGTTTTACTAGCATTCTTGACAGTGAGGGTTTTCTCCCTCTAGTTCATTCGGCAAAGGCTGACTGCAGAAGAAGAGCAGTTTGGACAATATAAGAAAAGTTTTGATATAAAGCTCCCTTGGCAAGTTGGCCCTTTCATTGTAAAGTTTAAAGAGGCTGTCGTCGATGTGGAAAAGTTATTGAGAAAAATGGGATTCAGAAAGGACATAGCTGTCTCATATGATCCTCTGCATATCATAGCCGAAAGAAGAATGAAAAATGGCCTGAAAGCCTTGGAACACCAAGAATCTAAAGGACTATTGAAAGGGAAAATTTTATTACAGTATGAGCCCGAAGAGGCTGAAGATATGGATTTATAGCTACAAGCCTTAATCACGGCTGATGGAGATAGGCCCACTGCTAAACACTCAAGAAGCATGCGGGAAAAGAGATTCACAGGAAGTCATTGAAGTAGAGGAAGAGGAATAAAGTGGAAGGAAAATACTCAAACTAGAAACACCAGATGAGTTAGTTATCTAGACAAATGATATGGGAGAGCAAGAAGAGGGGTCATCAACCCCATTTGTCCAGATCCATGAATACAATTTCCGAGATGCTATAGGGGGGGATGAATATAGCAGATTTAAGTCCCAAGAGGACATGTTTAAATATCATGGGAAAAATAAGCAGGCATCTGCACAAAGGTTGTATTATCTAATGCCCGCTGTAAGAAATTTGTCTAAAGCGGGAACCTCTTTGACCACAAGTAGAGATAGCCTGACACAAACCTTTAACCTGATAATATCTGACAAAGATAAAATAACTGAAGCAAAAATAGATTGGAAAAAGATACCCTTACCAGATAGGATCCAATTCCACAAACAAATTGGGGAAGGCCTATATGATGACTTAGTGGAGGTGGCCTTGAAAATATTTAATCTAGAGGTTAATGTGAATAAGATGGATGCACAACTGAAATATGAAAGGTTAGAAAACAAATCCCTCTAGCAGCAGGTCAAAAAGCTGCAGTATGATTTAATAGAACAAGATGGAGGAGGAAAGATAAGTAAAAAATTGTTGAAAGAAAAAGATAATTTGATCCAAAAAATGCAGAAGAAAATGAAGATTCCCAGTACCCAGCTAACACAAGCTCATGGAGAAATAAGGCTAATACAAGAAAAGGAGGATTTAGAAAAGGAGATCAGTGATAACAAAGTTGAGTTACTAAAGTTTGCAGAAAAAGAGGAATGCTGGGAGAAAGAAAAGACAAGTTTGAGGAACTAGATTGAAGAGCTGAAGAACAACTTGTCTAATCTAAGTTCACGTCAAGTAGGAGAAGCCTCGAATGGAGGGAGAGATGACACCGATAGCATTACGTAGGCCATGTCCCAGATTAACCTAAAAGATGTCGAGATACGAGAACTGAAAGAAGAGAATCGAAGTTTGAAAGAAGAAAATCATGAAAAGGGAAAAGGGACTAAATCCCTGCAAGAAAAACATAAAGAATTGCTAGAAATGAACAACAGGTTTTCTTATAAAATAATAGGGAGGACATCTATGCAAGGGTACAAGCATTTATTCTAGGATCTAATTATCCAAGAAGCCGATAGATTCAGACCATATCTAGATCTCATGAGGACAAAAGAGAAAATAGTCAATGACGTCTTTAAGAGCTACACTGCCATGAGAGAAAAGCTGGACAAAAGGCCTAAGGCAATGACATATAATGCTATAAATTTCCTAAATAGTTGAACAGATCAAAAGGTCATAGATTTGACTATCAAAGACAGGATCACAACCGTTATAGCAGCAAAACGAATCCTTTGGAAGTATTCATTGGTCGAAGCTATAGAAGCCAAAGCCGGTGAAATGAATGAACAGCTAACGAAATTCAAAGGATAGTTTGAAAGATTAGTAGAAAAAGGATTCCCTGCATTCTGGGATGAAAAACAGAAGCTGGTTCCTCTAAGTGAGAATAAAAAGTTGATGACCAACAGAAGAATGGACCATTCCAATTTTAAACACATGAGCCAACCACTCTCAGGAAGGATCTTGTTGGACAAGCTAGATGAAGATTTCGAGATATTGTACAAGTTAACTTCTATTGGGGAAGGACTTCTGCCTATGTCTTCTGCTGATCAGCTTAACATAAGAGTCCCGGAGAAAGAGATGACTAGCTATGACATCCCATCACCTGAACTTTGGACACCTGTAGAGAAGTATGGAACAATGAGATTGACTTATCATGCTCTGTCAGCATCTTCTACCTCTTAGATCTCAAAGTTGTGCCTTTTCAAATAGTAGTTTTTTTTTATATAGAAGTTTCTAATATAATTAGGATTTTGATATTCGAGGATGTGGCAGTGGGTTTCCCATTATGTAATGAAGTTTCACCATTGGACATATACTTTAATATTTTTTACATTGCTCAAGAAACATATCGGCAAAGGGTAAGAAAGCGGTTAAGCTTGTCTTGTCATATTTTATGTTTTATGATAGTGACATTTGAATTGTGATGAGGTGTCTCTATATTGTAACTAATTTATGTTTCAAAATAGGCCGAATATGAGACTCTGAGCCTCTATAAGTTCCATGTAATTTCAAATGGAACAGGGTGGAGAATGTTTTGGAGCTTTGCATATTTTTTCTACTGTTGTTATTCTGAGATATTTCTTGAATAAAGTTGTCAAAAGCTTTCGTATGTTTTACAGCGATTCCTGTGTAATTGGTCTGGTCGTCTGTTTCTCCTTTTCCCATGTGATATGTGTTTCTTTTCATTGTGAATCCATATTGTTTACTTTCCTTCGTACTTGATTCAGTGTAGTATCTGAATGAGATTCATAGAGATTATGCCTTGTTCATTTCTTATCGAGTACTTCACAAAAATATTTCTACTAAAGTTGGTATAGGATTCATCTGTGTATGCCTTATATCAATGGACTGTGCATCTTTCTTCTTTTTCACCAATTAAATCACTTTGACTACTAGCTGGTTGCTACCTCGCCTCTGTGTAAATGTATCTACTAAAGCATTTGATGACGATGTTTATGTTATATTTAATTTGACTCAATTGCCCAATATAAATCCATGTTGTTCTCCAACCAATGGTTCATAGAAGTTAATTTTTCCCTACAGAAAACTGACCTTCTGCATATGTTTAAATAGAACATCTTGAGGAATGAATGCTAGTGTCCTTTTTCATGATTGATGACCCTGATTATTTCCAGTGTTTCATTGGTTTATTGAGAGAGCCCTCTCAGACTGTATTCGGTCAGTAATAACAGTCCAAAGATTGGTTAGTGGTTACCCCGAAGCCCCCTTCCTACAACCTGAGGGTCAATTTGGGTGTTAACAATGGGTACATGTAATACATAGGTTTATGAAAATTTTGTCTCTTCCCCCCCCAATATAACTGATTTTTTAAGGATAAGTGAAGCATTTCTTTATCAATGAATTCCAACTGTCAAAGTTATAGAAACAAGGGATTATAGAGATGAAATAAATATGGTAATATGAAGGTGAATCATCCTAGGAATATGCTTAAATATTTAGGGATGTAAAGAATCAATATACTTTCCCTAATCATGACTCACATAAAAAATAATGGTTTATTAAAGGGATGTTTCCGCTCGATTGGATACCTTTATCTCAATATACCATTGACACCCCTAGAACTGCATTAGAGAAAGCTATGAATATTGAATCCTTTGATAAGTAATAGTATCTAGGAAACAATAGAGCCTCCAAATCTTTAGCTAGATCTAAATTATTACAAGTGCATAACCAAATAACTGTTTTTACTAAGAAGTTATAGGAGTTAGTCATTCCCAAAGTAGGCAGAGAGAATGTATGGTGTACTAATGTATGACAGAAGGCCATCATGCTTTTGAATTTCTAAGGTTGAAAAGAGGACTTGTGCCAAATCCCCCTGTTTCGATAGTTCCATTGAGACCTTCGATAGGTACTGTGCAAGTTGGTGCTCATAACCATTTCTATGGGTCAGGACAGTGTTTCACTTTTCTGCAATCAAATGATTATTGTGAAATTTGTAAAACAAATTAGCACTCCCCATGTTAGTGACCCATTCTATAAAATTATTTCTCTATCCTGAATAATTTTTATTGCAAATTTTTTGGGTCTAATACTCAGAGTACAAATCAATGTACAACCTTGGATGCATTGGAAGATAGGTTGGATTGTTCTACATACCCAGTATCTAAAAATTTCCCTCCCTGGGGATGAGGGTGCGGAGGCCAAGGTCGAGGAGAATATTATCAATGTGGTCGAACTAGAGGTCAAGGAGGCGTAATCCAATGTTATAACAATGAAAATTTTGGAAACGTAGCTAGGTACTATCCATTACCCCAACACCCATGGTATACCTTATGTCGGAAAAACACACATGGTACTGAAGATTTCATAGAACTAATTGTGAAATGGGAAGAATGCATGCTGAATTGACCAAGTAATTTGATCAATTTAGAGTTGGAAGATGGAGACATTATGATTGGTCCATTTATTAATGCTATCACCCATGGAGGGGCTCAAACAATTGTTGACTATAATTCTCCTGATGTCACAAAAATTCAACAAGCTAGCCCGAAATCACCATGATTTAACTCATCCCAATATAGAGAAACTTTCATTGGAGCCCATGAGATGTTCTATAAAAAATTCGTTCTTCCATCTCCATTAGTTGCAGAATAAGGAATATTTCAATATGCGGGGTCAAAGGTGCATTTTCCAAGTCATGGAAAAGTAGTATATATCAAACCTTAAGGTACATCTCAAAAGCTCATTGGTCTTTGGTTCATTTTGGTTGATAATATTTTGGATAATGAATACTTAACACATAGGTTTTGGAATACTATTCAAACCATTGGGGAATAATTAGAGGAGGATTATTTCATGTCAGGTAGCATTCCTAAAGGAAATACCAATATCATAAGGTGGAGAAAGAAAAGGACTGGGAGGGAATTATGGTTATAGGCATATATAGATGGATATGATATAAAGGATGTCATGTTGGATTTGAGATCAAATGTTAACATCCTTCCTAATAAATCATGGGAGGTTATGGGAACCCATCACTTTTCTTATTCACACATCCAATTACGAATGGACAATCAATATCAGATATCCTATTGGAAGGATGAAGTCTATGGAGGTTGACTTATCTAGAGTAAAAGCCAATTTTGAAGTAATTGAAATAATGGACAAAACATATCCTTACCCCACATTGTTGGGGATGGAATGGGCTTATAGAACTATGCTATCATTAATATGAAGAGTGTGACTATCACCTTTGAATCTAATGGAATGTGAGTCACCAAGTCGTTGTATCCATACCAAGGGTATCTTTATACTAAATCTATAAATGATACTATGGAGAGGGATATTTTAGATCAAATCTACAAAATTACAATAGGAAAAAGGAATAAGTATATTAACCCCACAATATATGGTTTAGTAAGTGGGGACCATTCATTCATTTGATAGATATTCAGAAAAAGTATTGAATGAATGACAAAATAGAACTCATGAAACCTCATCCCATCATTTTGAAACTATTAAGTTTGTCAGGTGGATTGGGGTTTGATTTTCAATCCCTATATTGTATGATGGGGTTTCATATTTAAATGAATTCTTTACATAACTGAGCAATATATTCTCAGATGAACTAAATATCCCGACTAAGCATCCATTACAGGGATCCTTAGTTCATTTGAGACTCTACATATCAGTTCTATAAAGAATTCATTCAGATATGAAACCCCATCATAATTTAGAGGGCTTGAGAGTTAAACCCTAATCCACCTAACAAATATAATAGTTTCACAATGATGGGACAAGGTTTAATGCCTTATATTCTGTCATTTACTCAATCCTTCGTCTAAATTTCTATCAAATGAATGAATAATCCAACTTAATAAACCATATATTGTGGGGTTAATATAACTATTACTTTTTCCTATTGTCAATTTGTAGATCTGATCTAAAACATCCCTCTCCATAGTATCATTGATAAGTTTAGCATAAATATTTCCTTGGTATGGATCCAATGACTAGGTGAATCACATTCCATTAGATTCAAAGTTCTTAGTCCCACTCTTCATATTAATGATAACATAGTTCTCATAATCCCAACCTGTCCCGAACAATGTCGGATAAGGATTTGTTTTGTCCATTATTTCAATTAGTTCAAAATTGACAAAGGATTTTACTCCAAATAAGTAAACCTCGACATTCTCTAGCCTTCGAATAGGGAAGATATGATATTCATTGGCCATACACAATTGGATATGAGAATACACCAATGGAGGGCTCCCATAGCCTCCCATGATTTCCTAGGAAGTATATTAACATGTGATCCCAAATCCTACATGACATCCTTTATATCATATCCATCTACATGTCCACATAACTAGACTACCTTCATAGTCCTTTTATTTCTCCACCTTATGATATTGCTATTTCTTTTAGGAAGGTTACTTAAGATGAAATCATCGTCCTCCATTTCTTCCCCAAAGTTTTGTGTTTGCACTCAAATGGTCCAAGTTTAAAAATCACTAGGAATGTCAATTTCTAAGTATAGAGAGGCAATAAATTTACAAAAGGTGCCATGCAGACATCGCTTTAAGTCCATGGGATCTTAAGCATATGCTGAAAGATATACAAAGGCCCCCGAATGGACTAGGAAGGTTTATCATATTGATCGGGTGTTAAGGACAAATAAGAAGTCAATTGATGCTAAAGAAAATTGGGTGTTAACACAATAGATGCATGTGCATGAGAGTGGGACCGAGTACATGCAAAAAAAAGGGCTATAACATGGGTGAATGATCATGATGGAATCTTGATATATCAATGATGAAAAATAATAGTGCATTGTGAAGATGAGAGGGAGATAAGAGCACCCCAAGGATTCATTGGCCCAAAATAGATAGGATGCATGGGGAATTCATATTAGTTACAACTCTCTGATGATATTTCTAAATGATCCGAATCGTGTCCAGGAAACACGAGGGGGACAAAAGATCGACTGAATGAGTCGACTCTGTTATGGTGGAATATTAATAAACAGAATGAGCAAAAGCATGATTACGCATTACATATAACACAAATATGCATAGACAATATGCAGGAATGCACACTGTTCTAGATTGATCAAGATAAGATGTATGTTACAATAGATTACATGCTTATAAAGAAATTTGAGATACTTGGTGCCTACCCATTACATTCAGTTATAGAGAAGAAGTTAGAATGGTTTTGAACAGTTCAACCATTAAAATCGACTGGAAGACAAAGAGACAATCTGTCGAAGTTCGACAGTCGCTGGTCTCATGTCGACGCTGCTTGTCGATGTCCCGAACTATGAGGTTGCTAAACATGTCGAAGGTGCGGAATGTGTCACAGTATGTCGAAGTCGAGACTTGTCAGAGTTGTGTTGAAATCGAACCTGTCGAAGTTGTCGAATTCATGTCGAGTCAAAACATTGTATCGACATCGATGACTTGCCAACTATGATGTGGATCAGATCTCCTTCCTTAAGAAACAATGGACCCCATTGTTTGATCATGAAGGTGAGGAGACATGTCGGTTATTTCAGTAGTAGAGTACCATTTTCCTTGGGATGGGGTCTGGCTAGCCTTGGCAACCTGAAACAAGGGAATTGTGTTCATCCTTGTATGGTGTACTCGTCATCCCAAAATGGTGTCGCAAGGAAGAGGCTCCTGAACATATGGATGGATTTCTCTGGGTACTACTGTTGAGAAGTCATTTTGTTCTAGCAAGGGTGCATGATATGGTTGAAGTAGATCCACATTGAAGACTGGATGCAGACCCAGGCATGCAAGAATGTCGAGCTGGAAAGTGTTTCGCCAATCTGTCGAAGAATACTATATGAACCATATCGCAAAGGCTTGATCTTATTGAATGGGCCAATGAAGTGCTCCTTCTTAAGATGTAGCCAGACCTTATCCCCAATTTCGAATGAATGAGGGATATGATTCCTATCATGTCGGGAATTAGCTTTCTCGTTTTCTCTATGTAACATATCCTGTGCTTGCTTCTGGATTTCGCAAATCTGTTCTTGAAACTTGACTACTTTATCAACTTCTCACTGGTTGTGGTCTGTGTTGGCTTTTGGTTGTGTCGAGGAGCTGATCAAGTTGATAGGCACTGAGGGTTGAAATCCGTAATAGATCTTGTTGGCTGCTTTCTTGGGCAGACCCGGGTTTTAATGAAGCGCAGCAACAAACCCCTTGGCGCACTGGCCCTCTCGGCAATGAGCTGCGCAGCAGCTCGAGGTCTCACCCGAAGTGGCTATGGGGGGGCTAAGGAATCAGGTTTCCTCAACCTTGGTGATGCGAAGATTGTTCTTTCCTCTTCTGGTTCCTCAGATACTGGCGGTCGGACTTTCCCGCAGGCCCCTCGACGCAGCTGCGCGGAGTCCTTCTTCTCTGGCGCAGAGGGCAACTAACCCGTGCGTCGAAGCGTTACGTACTTCCTCACCCTGCGCACCCAGCGCAGTAACGCATTCCTCGCTCACTGCAGTGACAGCGCTCCACGATTTCTTCAGGCCTTAACACTTATGGCAAACAAGGGACCTTCCCAAACTCAATCAAACCGTCGCAAAGATAACACAAGAGTTTTGCATACACAGGTAATGAACTTAAACAGTTAATCACTCACACAAACATTATAACAAGTGGAAATATGGGAAGCTCTTCTCCTCGAGGAAAACCACGTCCTCGGGAGTGTTATATTAACCAGAAAACCATAGAGTTATACAATATGCTGCGCACACAGCTGCAGTCTTAGATTCTTACAGGAAACTCCACGCACACAGCTGGGAGCCCTTCTCTCAATCTAGTCTCTTCTCTAAAGAGATTACAAAGGCGCAGACGTCACACAGACTGTCTGGCTACTCAGGGATTAGCTCCTCGGCTATCCGATTCTTTTCTAGTTCTACAGACTCGGTAGAACACTTAACACAGGATATTCAACACATGATCTATCCTCGAGACTGACTATCTAACAGTCTAACTAACAAACTATCCCAAGAGTATCTACTTCTTACTTGCTAACTCTAACTAACATCTATCCATTACAATTGTTCATATATATAGGTGGCCATGGCGGTCGCACCTTTACAAAACTGTGGGCCTTTCCCAACAGTGATTCCCAAAGACCCTAACCACGCACATGGCTAGGTGTACTGTAGGCGCCGCTTGCAGTCACGTCGCCGCTTCCTGCAGGCTCCTTGACTTTCGGCGCAGATAGTGGGTATGGACGCTTGTCCTTTGCCTTCAATGCTCTGGCCCGTTGCTCCTCCTTGATCCGAGCAACCATAACTTCTGTACTAAGCCTTTAAATGAGGGTAGCTGAGCCCTCTACTCCATCGCCTTATTTATTATGGTAGCTGAGCTTTCTATTCAACCTTCATTCTCTTCTGTCGTGCGCACGAGCTCCGCGATTTCCGGTCCGTGATCTTCGCTGAGCTTGTCTATCTGGCACCGTACTGCGCACCGTCTCCTTCTTGTCCAAAACTTAGTGCTTGTTCCCAAAATTAGCACTTTCCTTCCATACTTGTGCTTTTTTCCCAAAATTCGCAGCTTTACCGTAGCTACGTCCTTGACTCCAACAGGCCCCTAACACTCACTTGTGGCTCGCCCTCGAGCCACTCGCACTGGCGTGTGGTCGCTTGATTTGCGCATATGCTTTTGCTTGTGTCTCCGCGAGTGTTTTCTTCCACATCGCAATAGCGAAGTCCAATTCATCGACACACTCTACAGCTGTCTGCACTGTTTCTGCGGTTGCTTCGTCTGGAGTGATGGTATCAATGATCTCCTGAGATTCAGCAATCTCTTTGATTTTTGTCTCAACCTGGGCAACGATTTCAGCATAGTCATCCATGAATGGCTGAATGCTGTTGGTGAGCTTCTCATCTTCAGTTCTGAGCTTGTGCAGTTGCTGCTGCATTTTGCGCACTTCGCCCATTTTATTCATTTTTGGCAAGCCTGTTAAAGACTTAACTTCTTCATTCAGAACAGTGAGAGATTGTTCTGCAGCTTGCACCTGTTCTGACAGTCCAACTTTAAAAGGGAGCTTTACAAGCTCCGTCCAAGCTTCCATAGCCTGGTTCACCAGGTTCTCAGCTTCCTGTACTCGATCCTTCATCTGCGTGGAAGCTCTGTTCAGTGCTTCAAATTGAACCTACGCATCATCCATAGGATGCGCAGCAACGCGAGCTTCTAGCTCAGCGATCTGGGTTCTATGGCCTTCAGCCATAGCAACTATTTCTTGCTCCAGGGTTTTCGCCCTTTCGCCAATAATTTGAACTTTTGCAATCAGAGGGAGGTCTGGTTGAATCTCACAAGCCGGCAATAACTGGGCAATCTCATCCACTGCGTTTCTGATACCGATGTCTTGCACCTCATAAAGTGCAAGCTTCTCAGAGGTATTCTGATGGATTGCCTTCAACTCTAACTCCTGCGATTGCAGTCGCTGATTTTCCTGAAATGTAGAGAGCTCTCTAGCTCTCAACTCAAGAGAAACTTTCTCATGCACTAGCTGTAGAGTCTCTATAGGAATTAGAGACAAATTGATTTTAACAGGTCCAACGGCGCTTACCTGTAGTGCAGTTAGCGGATCTGGAAGTGTCATGCTGGTAGTCGGAATATGCACGACAGTATGCCTTTCAATGAGTTCTTCAACTCGCTCGGCACTTCGAATTTCTTGTGGCGCCTGCGAAGTAGATGCTAGCGCATGGGTCTGCGCAACTCTTCCTGCGAGACCTTTCAATTCTACAAACTGCAAATCTAAAGCACTTCTGATGTGAGCATGCGCATTGCGCAGCTCACGAAATTGCTCATGTAGGTACTGGTCGATCCCCGAGGGAATAGCCTCAGCGGGATGCGACACTTTTTGCTTCTTGGTGGCCGGTTCTGTGGAGCCTTCATCACTTCTCTGCTCACGGGCTTCCTTGCCCTTATCCTTTTCTTTCGTAGCGGCGGTTGGCAGCGCGGATGCGAGATCGACGGCCTCCCTCCACTCATCGGACCAAGACTTGATGGTTTCTTCAACATCCTCGGTAGTCATTCTGTAAAGGCCTAGCGCCCATTCATCTGGAATGCCGCAAGGGCGGAGGTAAAGTTGATGTATGTCGGCAGTAAAAGCCAACATTCCCTCATATAACGTGGCTGTCTCCTCGCTCAGCCTTGGCATTTCTTGAATGGTATCTCGGAGGAGAAAGTAGTACTCACAAAAGACAGCGCGATTCATCTTGCGCTTCGCGGGATTAGGGGAATCCCAGAGGTTGATGTAGCGCATGCCGGCAACCTCTCCTGCGCGGCGCGGAAGGAACTGAGTATTCGGGGGCTCCTTCCACCCAACGAGAGCGCATAAAATTAGAAGCCATGAAAAATGGAATGCTTGGGATGCATTGTCCTGCACATTCAGGCAATCAGCCAAGAAAGAATTCAGCAGGAAGAGAGACCAGTTGTACTGTTCTCCCTCCGCAGCTGCGATGGCGAGCTCCACGACAGATCCAGTGACTTCCTTCGGTCGGCACTTTGTGAGAAGTCTGCCTGCAAGCAGACTTCCTGTAAATCGAAGTGCCTCATCTTCTACTGTAGTGAGGTCATAAGCCCGACCTCCTCTTGTCAAGTTATACTTCTGCACCAGCTGTGCAGCTAATTTTCTGTCCTTGTCCTTTCCCACAAAATGAATATTGGGATCCTTACCAGCCTTAGATAGACCAGTAATGCGGTGAATTAAATCAACATTTAAATCAATTGGCCTCCCTAGCCAAAGATAACCTCCATGAACACATGTAAGCAGCGTCTTAACAACTGCATTGACTTCGTTGCTACGCCCAAAGTGCGGTAGCTTCAATAAATTCAACAAACCTGGCTTCTCCAAGTTTGCTGCAAATCCCTTTGGAATAAATTCATCGACCTTTCGGGCGGGATTGTGCACTATCGTCAGATATCGATCTGGCGCAAACTGGGGATACGTTTTATAGTCTCCCAGATTGAAATCAGAGAATTTGACCAGTGGAATGTGTCCCAACAGTTGCCCTTCTACCCGCACACTAGCCGGTAGTGGCGGTAGCGGAATGGGATACTTTGCATTCTTCGGGATCTGTACTTCTGGCGCATCATCTGGACGCGGCGGAATATAGTTCACCATGGTCGCCAACGGCTCTGGAACAGGTTCTTCTGGTTGGGATGGCGACGCTCTTGTAGCCGGAGACTGTCTGGGATCTTGATAACCAGGATGTACATAAGTCGAGGCCGTGACTGGAGTAGTCATGCCGAAATCTAAGCCTCGGCGTAGGAATTGACGAACAACTTCTTCAGTTGACAGGTTCTCCGTCTTGAATCGATGTAGGGAACAAAACTCTGGACAGCAAATGGCGGACCTTCGTAGGATATGGACGCTGAAAACAAGGGAAAAGACTCTGCACGACTCGGCTCTGAAAACAATAACTTGGATTCGTAAACAAGCTAGCAACTCAAGGAAAGTAACCCAAAAATTATACAAGTGTGAGGTATTTATAGCCAGATGTGAGTAAATGCGACCAAGTGGGGTAACGTAGCTATAGGCGGCTATAGGTGAGTTGACAACACGCTATCCTCGTCGCCGTAGGGGTGCATTTAGTGTGATTGACGGGTTCTGACAGCCTTCCGGGAGAAGCTAATGCTTTCGGCGCCTGAGTTAAATGCAAATCTTTCGTAGATCAAGCCGAATCCGTCAGAACGGCTAGACTTAAATAGCGGACTTATCCTTCATTTATTCAGACGCGGCTACATAACTGCTGTAATTCAAAATTTCCGGCGGGTCATTTCAACTTAGGGAACTGTGCCTCTAAGGGCCCACAACAAAACTTTTTCAAGCGGCAAATTATCAAAGGGAACTCCGCAAGAGCGATAGTTCAACGGTCCGGGGAGAAGCTTCACAAGAGCGCAACTATGTTCGCTCCAACCAAAATTTAGACATGCGCGGATGTTTCTAGGAACTGCGCAGGAAGCCGGAGACTGAGTGTCTCACAACTTCCGTGTAGACTGAATGCGGTGCCTCTTTCAACTACACTGGGCATCTGCATCACTAGCAATATATTAGGTCGATAGAGCGGAGTGGCCGTCGCGATAAAGCTTGAGCCGACTCCCGTTGATCATTGTAGGTAGTAATTCTCCATCAAGCTTTGGAAGCTGAACTGCGCCTCCGTCTGTTATTTTTATCACCTGAAAAGGGCCTAACCAATGTATACGAAACTTGCCTGGGAACTTGGTAAATTTACTGTCATAAAGGAGTACCAAGTCTCGTTCCTGAAAGACTTTATTCTTAATATGCCTGTCATGCCAAGCTTTCTGTCTTGCCTTCTGTACCTGTTGATGGAATCCGGCTAAGAGTCTGTCTTCTTCTAAGGCAAGCAATTGCGAAAGTCTTTCATTCATAGTATCAGGATCTGCCATTTCTGTAATTTGCGCAATTCTAAGACTAGGGATAATGTATTCCATGGGCATAACTGCTTCTTGTCCATACACCAAACTGAAAGGTGTGTGACCTGTTAGTTTCTTGCAAGTGGTTCTGTAAGCCCATAATACAGCTGTGACTCTAAGGTCCCAATCATCTCTTTGTTGATTACAGATCTTCGTCAGGGCATTCTCAAGAATTTTATTGAATGCTTCCACCGTACCATTAGCTTGAGGATGGTAGGGTGTACTCTTATGGTGAGTAATTTGGAATTCTTCAGTAAGGGCCTCTATAGTCTCATTGAGGAAATGTGTACCCTGATCACTCATGAGGATCAGTGGACATCCAAATCTAGTGATAATATTTTCAAAAATGAACTGCGCGGCCGTAGCAGCGTCGCAGTTCTTAACTGGCTTCGCCTCAGCCCATCTGGTGAGGTATTCAGTAGCTGTAATGATGTATCTTGCGCCAGTTCTTTTTCCAGGTGGGTTAATAGGTCCTACAAAGTCAATGGCCCATTTATCAAAAGCGCGCAGTGTAATCTGGGGTCTTAGCGGCATTTCATCTCTCCTTGAGGGTTTTCCTGTGCGCTGGCACACATCGCAACATTTACAGAATTCCTTAGTATCCTTGTGCAATGTCGGCCACCAAAGACCTGCGGCTAATATCTTTTGCGCGGTTGGCTGCTTTCTTGGGCAGACCCGGGTTTTAATGAAGCGCAGCAACAAACCCCTTGGCGCACTGGCCCTCTCGGCAATGAGCTGCGCAGCAGCTCGAGGTCTCACCCGAAGTGGCTATGGGGGGGCTAAGGAATCAGGTTTCCTCAACCTTGGTGACGCGAAGATTGTTCTTTCCTCTTCTGGTTCCTCATATACTGGCGGTCGGACTTTCCCGCAGGCCCCTCGACGCAGCTGCGCGGAGTCCTTCTTCTCTGGCGCAGAGGGCAACTAACCCGTGCGTCGAAGCGTTACGTACTTCCTCACCCTGCGCACCCAGCGCAGTAACGCATTCCTCGCTCACTCCAGCGACAGCGCTCCATGATTTCTTCAGGCCTTAACACTTATGGCAAACAAGGGACCTTCCCAAACTCAATCAAACCGTCGCAAAGATAACACAAGAGTTTTGCATACACAGGTAATGAACTTAAACAGTTAATCACTCACACAAACATTATAACAAGTGGAAATATGGGAAGCTCTTCTCCTCGAGGAAAACCACGTCCTCGGGAGTGTTATATTAACCAGAAAACCATAGAGTTATACAATATGCTGCGCACACAGCTGCAGTCTTAGATTCTTACAGGAAACTCCACGCACACAGCTGGGAGCCCTTCTCTCAATCTAGTCTCTTCTCTAAAGAGATTACAAAGGCGCAGACGTCACACAGACTGTCTGGCTACTCAGGGATTAGCTCCTCGGCTATCCGATTCTTTTCTAGTTCTACAGACTCGGTAGAACACTTAACACAGGATATTCAACACATGATCTATCCTCGAGACTGACTATCTAACAGTCTAACTAACAAACTATCCCAAGAGTATCTACTTCTTACTTGCTAACTCTAACTAACATCTATCCATTACAATTGTTCATATATATAGGTGGCCATGGCGGTCGCACCTTTACAAAACTGTGGGCCTTTCCCAACAGTGATTCCCAAAGACCCTAACCACGCACATGGCTAGGTGTACTGTAGGCGCCGCTTGCAGTCACGTCGCCGCTTCCTGCAGGCTCCTTGACTTTCGGCACAGATAGTGGGTATGGACGCTTGTCCTTTGCCTTCAATGCTCTGGCCCGTTGCTCCTCCTTGATCCGAGCAACCATAACTTCTGTACTAAGCCTTTAAATGAGGGTAGCTGAGCCCTCTACTCCATCGCCCTATTTATTATGGTAGCTGAGCTTTCTATTCAACCTTCATTCTCTTCTGTCGTGCGCGCGAGCTCCGCGATTTCCGGTCCGTGATCTTCACTGAGCTTGTCTATCTGGCACCGTACTGCGCACCGTCTCCTTCTTGTCCAAAACTTAGTGCTTGTTCCAAAAATTAGCACTTTCCTTCCATACTTGTGCTTTTTTCCCAAAATTCGCAGCTTTACCGTAGCTACGTCCTTGACTCCAACAGATCTCAAATGGGATCTTTCCTGTAGATCTGTGCTGAGCACGATTGTAGCTATGCTTAATGTATGGAAGACTATCATCCCATGTGCGTCGATGCTTGTGATTGTACATGTGAAGCAGTTG
The DNA here is from genome assembly GCA_027924585.1 of Larix kaempferi. NCBI lineage: Eukaryota > Viridiplantae > Streptophyta > Pinopsida > Pinales > Pinaceae > Larix > Larix kaempferi. The sequence continues at coordinate 29,893,986 of BSBM01000096.1, read as the reverse complement.
TACTACAAGGAAATTTACAAATTTTGTCTGTCCCTCGGTATGAGGATGGAAAGCTGTCGACAGTGAGAGTCGTGTGTCCAGTTTTTTCTAGAGGGTCTTCCAAAATATGCTGATGAATCTGGCATCTTAGTCGGAAATGATGGTTGTGGGTAAACCAAAGTGTTTCCAAACATGTGTAAAGAAGAGTTGGGCGGTGTGCTGCACTGTCGTGGTCTTCTTACATGGTATGAGAATGGCCATATTGGAAAATCGATCGACTCCTACTAATATCGTGTCATGCTGATGTTTGGTTGTAGGATAATGCGTCAAGTAGTCCATAGAAATAGATTCCCACGGTCGATTAGAAACTGGTAGCGGTGTATACAATCCCTGACATCAATTAGGAGGTTTAGCAATGGCGCAAACCATGCATGATCAAATGTACTTGTTGATGTCAGATTTAAGTGTAGGCCAGAAGAAATACTTCTGTAGAATAGCAAGTGTCTTTGCTAATCCAAAGTGTCCTGTAGTATTCCTATAGTGCAGGTCCAAAATGAGCTATTGTCAGTACACAAAGCTTTCCAAGCTTGTATATCAAGGTGTCCTTCAAGAAATAGTCGGAATCTGCGGTCAACGACTTGTTAGTCTGTAACTGTGGCCAAGTGGTAATCTTCCTCATACAACTGTGGCTAAGTGTTAGTCTTGTATCTCTACATACTCATCACTATTAAAATGAGAGTAATGGGTGGTTGACTGAGGGAATCAGAGGCGACATTAGCTTTACCTTTCCAATACTTATTTACCAGCTGGAATTGTTGTAGGTAATTAATCCACTTGAGTTGTCGGTTTGTCTGCAACTTTGATTGTGTTGGAGTGAACTGTAGAGGCCTATGATCAGCAAGGATGACCGTTTCCTTTCCAAGGATGTAATGCCTCCATTGCTTGAGATATTGCATAATGGCATACTGTTCTTTTTCATATGTCGAGTATCTTTTAACTATGTCATTAAAAGTATCGGAATGAAAAGCGAGACTAAGTTATCACTGCTCCCAAGGCATATTCCAATGCATCCATCTCAATCAGCTAACACAAGTACTGGTGCAGTGCAGAGCCTATGTTTGAGTTCTTCAAAAGATGCTTGTTGTGTTGCTCTCCATTGGAATACAGTTTTCCCGTTTCCCTTTGTCAACTGATTCAAGGGCGAGGCTATGTGACTGAAGCCGAGTATGAATCGTTGATAGAAATTTTCCAAACGAAGAAAACTTCTTAGTTCTTGAATGCTTCTAGGAATGGGCCAATATTTGAGGATCTGTACTTTTTTTGGGTTGATGTGAATGCCTACAGATTCAATTACATACCCCAAATAGTTGATGCTGGTCATTGCAAAAGAGTAATTGTCCATGTTGAGGTAGAGCCGATGTTGTTGGAGAGTGTCGAGGACTTGTCGAAGATGTCCAACATGTTCTTCCCATGATCGACTGAAAATCAATATATCGTCAAGATAGAAAATAACCCATTTGTTGATGAAAGGTCAAAGAAGGCTATCCATATGTCGCATGAAGGTCGTAGGTGCATTAGTTAAGCCAAAAGGCATGACTAACCATTCAAACAATCCTTATGTGGTCTTGAAAGCAGTTTTCCACACATATGAGGGCTCAATTGGAATTTGATGGTATCTTGACTTGAGGTTGAGCTTAGTAAAGAATTTAGCACCATTCAGACAGTCGATGAGCTCGTCTATCCATGGTTGAGGGTACCGATTCTTCACCAATACTTTTTTGAGAGCTCTATAGTCGATGCACATGCACCAAGTCCCATCTTTCTTCAAAACTAAGAAAACTGGACTTCCACAAGGAGAGGAGTTGGGTCGGATAAGACCTTTATCGATTAATTCTTGGATCTGTTTGCGAATCTCTTCATTTTTGAGAATGGATCTTCTATAAATAGATGCGTTAGGAAAAGAAGAACCGGGAACAAGTTCAATGGAGTGTTTTACCTGACAATGTAAAGGTACTCTGTCTGGACCTTGAAAGATGTTATGGTACTCATAGAGAATATGATCGACTCGCTGCTTCTGTTGAGAACTGCATTGGTCGGTGACTCGACTTGTTGTGTAGTCTTTTGAGAATGTTGTGGATTGATCATGATTAATGTGAACTTATGAGCATGATTGATGAGCTTCTTTGTCTGTTTGGCAGATATCAGTGCAACTGTCCGTGTAGGTTAATGCTCTGGTATGCTGAACCATCGATTTCGGATTCGAACAATCACCTTCTCAGGGCATGACTGATAACTTCCATGTCTATCCTAGAGGTAAGGTTTCCCAAATAGGGCATCGGCTATGAAGAGTGTTTCCATGTCGCATAGCACTTCATCGTTAAAAGGATTTATGAAGTAGGCGAGTTTGCATTGTCGAGTGATCCAAAGTTCTTGTCCATCCTTCATCCAACCGATGTTGTAAGGATGAGGATGCAAAGTGGTAACAAGACCTAGTTTCTTCACAACTTCTTCAGAAACGAATTTTTTATGGCTCCCGTTGTCCACAATCAGATGTAATGGGTTGCCCTGGACCCATATCTGTGTATGGAACAGGTGCTCTCATTCCTCCTCATCGACGATAGTAGAGGCTACTAGAGTAGTCGAGGTCAAAAGGGTCGTTGTGTCCGGATCAGATTCTTCCACCGTCTTGTTGAACGTGTCGGAGGTCAACACTTTTGTCAAAAATGTCTTTCGAGCTTTACATTCAGACGTATCATGCCAAGATGAGTGGTGGTAATCACACCATTTTCCGGTCGGCGGTTGTTCGCTACATTCCCTCTTGTGAAAAGGCTTATTTTAGTGGTCTTGCTTTGGCAGTGTCAGTTGAGAATATTTCAACTTGTCGAAGTCGGCTAGTGCCTTCTTATCGGTTGGTCATGTTGATGTCAGCTTCATTGCGAAACATGTTTTTTCTTTCTGCTTGGCTTCCAGTTTGCTGGCATAGTGGAAAGCATCTGCAAGCATATTGACAGTTAGAAATTCCATCTCCTGCTGAATGTAGTGGGACAATCCGCTAACGTACTTTAGAACAAGCAATTTCTCTTCTTCTTGGACACCAAGTCTTTCCATGACTCAGTAGAATTTGTCGGTCTAACTCTGTACTGATTGGTCTTTCCATTGCCTTAGCTGCTGCCATTTCTTATACTGCTGCTTGAGGTATTTCGGCAGGTAAAATTTATTCCGGATGTGTTCGACGAATTTATCCCATGTGTCGATGTGTTATCCACTTTTCTCCATCTTTGTCGAAAGGTTCTCCCACCAGCAGTGCACAGAGGATGACATCTTTAAGGATGCAATGGTGACTTTTTCAGCTTTGGAGAGTTGATTTACAACATAATAGGATTCCAATTGTTGCACCGAATTGTCAATGGATTCTGCTTCAATCTTACCTTCTAGATTCGGTATGTCCAGATTCATTTGCACTTTGAAGGGGCTGATTTTATTGGAGTGAGTTCTCGTTAAGGATCCTCCGGATGTTGAACCGAATTGCAAGAGAATCTTGTTGAACTGGGCGAACATTTCAGTCCGTTGTCGAGCCAGAGCTTGCTCAATAAGTTGTGCTATCTAGTCGACTGCATGTCTATCGTCTATTTCTTCTGTCATTTCTAGAGATTACGTCTGCTTGGATTGCTGATATTGTGAGCGAGTTTGAACCAACATATGTCAGGTAACTTCGAGAGAAGTGTATACGCAGAACTTAAGCACAAACAAAACTGAGTGCTTTGATACCAATGATCTGGGTCATGTCCAGGAAGCACAACGGGGACAACAGATTGGTTGAATGAGTCGGCTCTATTATGGAGGAAGCTTAATAAACAGAATGAGCAAAAGCAGGATTATGCAATACAGATAACACAAATACGCACAGACAATATGCAGGGATGTGGACTATTCTAGATTCATCAAGATAAGATGTATGTTACAATAGTTTACATGCTTATAAAGAATTCTGACACACTTGGGTGCGTACCCATTACTCTTGGTCACCCTATATGCTAATTAATTACAACTAACACACAGGATGCTCAATATAAACTGTCAACCTAGGGAATTCTTTTATTTAAATGGAAATAAGCACAATCTATGCATAAACATTTCAAGTAGTTGGTTAACTAAATAGAGATAATAATCCTACCTATTTGCTTAGCCAAACTCATTCCATAAAGAAAACTAATCTAACTCATACATCTAGGAATTCAAAGTACAACTACCTTCCTACAGAAATCAACCTAGCAATTATTGATCTAAGAATGGAAATGAACTAGATTACTTTTGCAAGAAGTTAAATCCTATAATTATCAAACTACAGTATTCAATCTTTACAAAAATGATTCATCCAACAACTATTGTAACTAAATCACCATCTACCTAATTTAATGAATTCAATAAAGATACAACAACAACTAGAATCATAAATAACTTGAACTCTAAATTGATAAATATTGGAAATCTTAGAAAGCATAAATGACTGAAAGGAATTGGAGCTGAGCTTGGCTGTAACAGCTAATTCTAACACACCATGCATCAATTAAACTAACCTACACAGTCGACTGTCACACCACACAGTTGCAGCTATTCAGGATGCAAATAATAAACTACCAAGAAAAAATGCGATTGTAAATTCTCTGTTGCAACTATCAGTAATATGCCTAATACAATTCCACAACACAATAGGAAATAAATCTAACTACCTACTTAACTCAGCAATCTCTGTGAGAAGGCGGGCCCTGGCCTTCTAATAGAGACACTGTGAACTACCACAAATTAAGAGACAGAAATATGAATAACTCTGCTCTTCATTAAAGATGGTAATCCACAATCTCAGCTCTCTGTTATAGCCCATATGAAATGATAATTAACCAACCCTAGACTCTAAAATCCTTCCCATATTTATACATGAAGAATACAGTTTGTGATCCACTAATTTCGTGCAGGAATGAAGATATCTGATCTTCATGCTACAGAGTGACAACTAAACTGTTACAGTTGTATTGAATGAGGTCGTTAAACATGAAGGATGATGTTAATTTGGTAGTCAATGGATCAATGGATTAACCAATTGGGAGGCATCCTGTCTGTTGCATCAATGCTCTGTTTCAACGAAGACCTGTTACAGCTTCATGTGGAAAGATGTGCTGTCCCTTTGAATATGAGGAATCAAATCTTGAAGAGTAACAGCTGGCACCATGTGTGATTCTTTCCCAAGGCATTGCGGCTGATACACCTGTGCTTTGATCTTGACTTAATGAAATCAACACAAGTTAGCATAAATCGAAGGCTAGAATTCATAACCATAACAATATTAGGCATTAATTAAATGAAGCAATAGTGAATTATACCTTTTCAGGATTGTTGATTGATTTGGAAAAAGGCATGTATATGGTTTATGAAACTAGGGTGTAACAGGGCAAAATGATGAAATAGGTGTTGTCAAAAAGGGGCATTTCTAGGGCCCAGCATCTCCCCCCAACTATCCATTTGCATGTCCTCATGCAACAACTTCCACTAGTACGAATCTGAATCCAGACTGAACCTGTGAATATTGGTAAGATTGTACGCAAATTCCATTGGTTCCCCATGATGCAAAAATCCATGACAGGCATCCCACTTCTCCCAACACTGCTTCTCCTCCTTTTTAGTCAAAACATAGTTGTTTCTATAAGGAATCACATGCAGCCATATGAGAGGAATCCTGAAACTTAACCCGATCCACTAGGCTCCACACTTTTTGATGCACTGCACATACCCAGGCACCTTTTTTAAAGTCTGCTTAAGATTCTCAAAGCAATATGGGTGCCCTTCATTCAAAGCTAGAGAAGAATATGACCATCTGTACTCACTACCCTCTAGGGCATGCTACTGATTACTAGAAATTATCCCAACACAGGTAGTGATGATTCTCTCTTGCAGATTTTCCAAGTGCTAAACAATCTCAAGAAACTCAAGAGCCTTTGCATGCCTAGATTTGAGTCCTATTGGAAGACGAAGTTCATTTCTAATACAAAGAGTGGCATTGTCCTCATTCTTTGTGATGGATTGGAAGGCATCTCTCCATTTTACATGGTTGATGACAAAAGAAGCAAATGCTCTCAGCTGAACATCCCCCAAATGGGGCACAGGATTATAGTGAGAGTTGGTATAGCAGGCTTTATCATGTAAATATAATTCACATAACAGATTTTGTTGTTCTTCATTGCTTGCCAGGAAAGTTTCTGAAAATTCAAAGATTGTTGCTAGCTCAAATGGCCTTCCTTCTTTCAATGCCCTCATCTTGAATAAAGTTGTACATTCGTAAAGAATGACAGGGTAAGAAGGGGATGGAGCCCTGCAACTTAGTAATTCCTGGGAAAGAATAAACAATTGATCCTTCTCTTGTTGCATGGACTTGAATTTCCTCAATTCTGCCAACTCCTTTTGAATGTTTTCCCACTGGACTTTCTCGCAGAACAATTCCTCAGCCCATTTCTCTCTCAATTCCCTGACAGTATTTCTATATTCATGGAGGGGGACCATCCCTTCCCTGCATTGAACAATATATTTCTTCCATTTACCTAGCTCAAGATTTAGTGAGAGAATATTTTTCTCGAGTTGATGAATCCTTCTATCCTCCACATCTTTTTCATCATCAAAATCCAAATTAACAGTGCCTTGAGAAAGTAACATTCTTACCTCATCACTAGATGTTCTAGCTTCCCCATTTTGGATTGACAGTGTAGCAACCTCATCTTCCATTGGTGTTGAAGTGACCTCTGCGTGTGTTGCAATTCCAGCAGCTAATTTTTGGGATGCTGGTTCTTATGTGACAGCATCCTGTCCCTTCAATTCTACCTCAGCATCATCAGTTTGAGTCGCAATCTCAACAAATATTTTTAAGGACAATGGTTCTTGTGTAACAACACCCTGTTTACTTATTTCTTCAAATTGCCGAGGTTGTTCTTGAATTACCTCGATATCCTCTGAAAGATGAGACTGGTCCTAGAATGGCTCAGTATTTCCTAATGGATGGGACTGCATTACTTCATCTTCTCCTAAATCCAAATCAGGGATTATATCAACTTCTTCCTCATTCTCCTTCATCAACTCTACTCCAGATACACTTTCCCTTCCTTGCTTTACTGGTACAGGCTCTTGTACTCCTAAACTCCGCACCATGACTCTATGTCCTGCTGAAAAGAATATGTCCCCACATTATGGGCATACCATTTCTCCTTGTTCCTCATTTGACAAAGCAGGAGATGAATTTTATAGCAAATTTGCAGGCTCTACCAATATATTCAAATTCCTCTCTACTTGTTTCCCAGACACTTCCTTCCATTTCTCCAACTCATTCCGAAGCCATTTCACTTCCTCTTTTAACAATTCATTTTCATAAAAGATGTTTTCAACTTGGGGTTTGCCCACAACAGGTTCTTATGTGACAACAGGTGTTTTGGGGTTTAAAATGGGAATTTCTATGCCTGTCCCAATTACACAAGCTGCTTCTGCTATGGGTAATTCAATGCTTGCCCCACTTGCACAACCTGTCTCTGCTGAGGGTAGTTCAATATTTGCCCCACTTGCACAAGCTGTCTCTGTTTCTGCCATGGATTGAGTCCTTCTTCTCTTCACAACTTTTGATGGATGGTTTTCACTACATGTTGTTGCTGCTATAGCATCCCTGGCTCCTCTCTTCTTTGTTGAAGTAGCTATCTAACCCTTATTCCCTGACCTTTTTCTTTTCTTCTGTGACAGAAGGGTTTCCAAATTTTTAGAGAGAAACATGAATTCCTCCTCTTCAACAATCTCTCCCTTGATTTCTGGGGAGTCTGCAATATATAACACTTCCATATTTCCTTCCTCTGCTGCCTCTCCCTGGTACCCTCCTTCTTGAATTGCCACTTTCGCAGTTGCAGCTTCCACTGTCGTAGCTTCAATAGCTGCTCCAGCTTTGGCTCCTTCTGCTAAAGCTGCTAATGACACCATTTCCACTGCTTCAACCACCACCCTAACTGCAATTTCAATTGGGTTTGTTTCTTCCCCTCTAATATTTGTTGCTGTTGCAGCTTCTAATGTTACTGCCTCATCTGCCATGGCTTACATCACCACTTCCCCAATGATAGGGTTCGCTGTTGTCGCAGCTTCCCCCATGTCTACTTTTCCTTCCCTCTCATTTAGGTTTCCATCCTCCATATTTGTAACAAGGTTCGCTGCTGTCACAGTGTCCCCAATGTCTATTTCTTCTTCCCCCTCATTCAAGTTTCCATCCTCCCACCCAACTGAATTTGAGGAGCTCCAGTCCTCTTCTCCTTCTTCAACACCCCCCAATTCCAGTGCTGGTTTTCTAATTACCCCAGCCCCAGCAAGAAATTGAGCCCAGGTGAAATTCTAATGTGCAATGGCCCTCAAGATAAGCAATTTAATTAGGTCATGATTGGTGAGGGAGGAAATTGGGTGTCGGGTTTTTCTTGCATACCCAACCACGTTTTGCAAGGTCTTAAAGAGATAAAATGGCATACTCACTAAATTACCATGGCGTAGGTGAGACAATAACAGAAATTTGGAGAAATAGACAGTTTGGTACCTACCTTCATAGGAGATATATTTCTTCAGAAAAATTGCCACTTGATCCCAAGAATGAGGTAACGATTCTAGTGCAATTCCAAGGCCTTTTGGGTGAACATTCTCCCCGACTGCAAGGAATTCCCTTATTACAGTTGCAATCAACACTTTCCATCCAAACAATTTCTTCCAAACCTAGGGTGAGCCAGTAACCTCAAATATAATTTCCTTTGTAACCTCAATGCGTACCCCCTTGACTTTAGAATGAGCATCAGTCAAGTTAAAAACAAACTTTAATGTCATTTCGATGTGGAAACCGCTTAAATGTTGAAAATACTTGGTCCAACCGGCTCCTGCAAAAATGGCTAAAACTTCTCCATTGGCACGCAGAGCTTCCGTATTCTCAGGTTCATGCTGAACCAGGCTACCCATATTAACCTCCCTTTGTAATTTAGATAACAAATACAATGATTATCAGTTCAGACGTGGAAGTTGTAGCTTATGGATGTTAATGGAATAGCCGGAATTTGAAATTGGGTATTTTAGGAAAAATGGCGTAGTTTTCAATCCGCGATGAGATGATATAATTAAGGAAAAATGGCATAATTGGGGCATTTTGATATGAATCGGGTAAGGTGATGGTTAGGTTGTTAATCCTGACACATTATTTTATAGTTAAGTTTGTACAACATGCTAACGAGGACAAAATACAAAGCGTGCTCATCATTTCCACATTCAATTTGATGCTTAATCATGTAAAAGGTTAGAATTTGTACCTTCGTGTTATGAGCTCAGCCTTAAATTGCCACCATAACCCGACTTCGTCATTAATTCCATTAAGAGATCATAAATGCGCATGTGCTGAGATGAGTTGGCCACCACCACCCAGGCTTATAAGTACATCCATGTTGACGAATACACGAGATGACCCAATAAGTTTCTTCGTTCTTGGCATACTGCAATTGGAACTGTGGAGTCATCATTTAAATTAGAGCCTGGTCAAAACATTAGCAACAAGACTGTTCTAGGTGGCAAGCAATTTAGCGGAGTTGCAGTTGATGAAAAAGAGGAACTAGGAATGCATACTTGGGCAGAGTTTGGCGAAATGTGGCAGTGCCATAGCTGCGAAAATTAGCAAAATAGGCAAGAATAGTGAAGTCGCAACTACTAGAAAAAAGTGGAATGAATGAAAATAGTGGAGTTACAACTATGAAGATTGGCAAAATGGTCGAAAATAGCAAAGTCGCAGCTGCTGGAAAAAGCGAAATGGATGAAAAATAACGGATTTACAGCTCCGAAACTTGGCAGAATAGGCAAAAGTAGAGGAGTCACAGTTATCGGTAAAAAGCGAAATGAATGAAAATGGCGGAGTCACAGCTACAAAACTTGGAAGAATAGGAAAAAGTAGCGGAGTCGCAACTGTTGGAAAAAGGCTAAATGAATGAAAGTAGTGGAGTTGCAGCTGTTGGAAAAGTAAAGTGGATAAAAATAGTGGAGTCACAGTTGCGAGACTTGGGGAGAACAAACAAGGTAATGAATCGCAACTGTGCAAAGTGGAGTGACAGGCAAATTTTCAGCTGGTTGCTGAAGGCTGACGAATTATCCATCTTCTTCAAAGAGATTTATTAGAACAGGAAAACAATTTAAGGTATCTGCAATCGTCTAGCCCAGTCACCACTAGTGCTCCTCCAATTAGTTCCTACACACAGTTATTTCAAAAACAAAACCGATCAAGCGTAAAGGAAAGAATAAATAAAATACAGAAAGAAAAACAAATTATTTATGTACAAATTATGTGTGGAGATTGCATTTCTTAAAAATTCACAGGGGTTGAGAAAAATCCCTGCCCTGGCTTTAACTGATAATATGGATCAACTGCAACAGGTGAAATGAAAGCATTCTTTGAGATCGGTTTGTGATACAATCGCAGCCGATGACCATTTGCAAATAATGGTGTCTTGTTTTCATCAATGGTGATCAACTAGACTATTCCATTGTCAAATATTCGATCTATTTTATAAGGTCCCAATCAATGAGTGCACAATTTTCCTTTGAAATCCCTCTTGAACTGTGAATCATATAACAGGGCCCAGTCTCCTTCTCAGAAGACTCTCTTTTTTATAAATCTATCATGCCATTTCGAGCACTGCTATTGTATTAAAGCTGTATGATGCACCGTGGCTATGCGCTTCTCATCCAATTCATTAAGCTGATTCAATCAGTCCCTCTGTTCTTCTGAGAAGTCAAGGTTTGCTTCTTCAATTGTCTTCAAAGTTTTGATTTCAAATTCAATTGGGAAGACAACATTCTTACCATACACCAATTCATAATGGTAAAAACTAGTGGTGTTATGCCATGTAGTGCGATAGGCCCATAGTGCCTCTAGAAGACTCTCAGCCCAATCTTTATGATGGCTTTTCACTGTCTTTGTCAAAATAGCCTCGATGAACTTGTTTGTACTTTCCACTTGGCCATTGGCCTATGGATGATATGGCGAGGTTATTTTGTGTTGAATGTGAAAATTCTATAACAGCGCTTCCAATTTGTGAGACACGAACTATGGTTCAACATCTGTAATGATTTCCTTAGGTACTCCAAACCGAGTAAAAATATCTTCATATAGGAAATCAATTACAGCCTCATCATTAGCTTTGAACAAGGCTACAGCTTCCACCCATTTGGTCATGTAACCGGTGCAAACCAAGATGTGACATTTTTTTTTTGAGGGAGGGTTGATAGGCCCTATGAAGTCCAGAGCCCATTTATCAAATGGTTCAACCACAAGTTGTGGCTGAAGAGGCATTTCATCTAATCTGTTGGGCTGCCCCATCCTCTGGAAGCTATCACATGCTTGAACATACTTCTTCACATCCCTGAACAATGTAGGCCAGAAATAACCCATTCTCAAAACCTTATGACCCGTCCTTTTGTCAGCAAAGTGTCCCCCACAGGGGTCATCATGGCAAGCTTTAAGGATACTCTTCTCTGAAACATCTTCTTATTTCTAAATCAATCACTATGTAGAAAAGATGTCCATCAATCCAGCAATACCTAGCACTCTGTTGCATGATCTTTCTTTTTTCTCTCTTCGATAGATGTGTTGGAAGTTTACCTGCAGCCAAAAAGTTAGCAATAATTGCATACCATGGGAAATGAGCTGATACTGCAAACAAATGTTCATCAGGGAAGGAATCTTCGACTGGTAAAGTGTCATCACTATTAGTAAGTGGAGATAAAAAATATGCAACAATGTTTTCCTTCCTTGGTCTATCAATAATTGTGATGTCAAATTCCCGTAATAGTAGCAGCCATCTAGTAACTCTAGCATTTGTGATTTGTTTATTCATTAAATATTTGATGACAGAATGATCAGTGTGCACAAAAGTGGAGTATCCATTAATGTAGTGTTTAAATTTGTTGATGGCATAAACTATGGCAGGGAATTTTTTCTCTGTGACAGTATAGTTTAGTTCAATAGGGGATAAGTTCTTACTAATGTAATAAATTTCATATGGGATATTACCTTCCTGCCGCCCTAAAACTGCTCCAATGGAAGTGTCTGAAGCATCTGAAGAGATATGAAAAGGCAGAGCCCAGTTAGGCCCTCATAAGATGGGTGTTGTAGACAACGTTTTCTTAAGTTCAGTAAACGATGTTTGGCATGCGTCATTCCAAACAAACTGTGCATCCTTTATCAACAAGGTGAACAAAGGAGAAGCTAGTTTGGAAACATTTCCTATGAATCTTCTGTAATAGCCAGCATGCCCTAAGGAGCTACGCACATCGTTTTGTGTTTCGGGAGTTGGTATATTTTCAATTACCTTAATTTTGGATGGGTATACCTGGATACCATCAGAAGAGATGATGTGCCCCAGAACTATGCCCTAGCTCATCATCATATAGCACTTTTCAGTGCTTAAAGAGAGCTGGCTTTGTTCACAATGTTTCAAGACCTTTTCTAAATTTTTCAATGCTTCTTCATAACTACTACCGTATGGAGGGAAGTCAGCAATAAAAATTTCCATGCAGTTATTTACCATTTCTGAAAAGATTCCAATCATTGCTCTTTGAAATGTGGCTGGTGCATTGCACAACCCAAAAGGAAGTACCCTGTATGCAAAAGTTCCCTAGAGACAGGTGAAAGTTGTTTTGTCTTGGTCTTCTGGAGCAATCTAGATTTTGTTATAGCTGCTAAAGCCATCTAGAAAGGAAAAATACTTCTTCCCAGACAAGGTATCAAGGACCTGGTCGATAAAAGGTAAGGGAAAGTGGTCCTTCTGCGTTGCTTTGTTCAATTCTTTGTAATCCACACATACCCTCCATTTCCCATTATTCTTTGGCACAATCACGAGTGGAGAAACCCACTTACTGTCTGAAATTGGGTATATAAACCCTTCTTCCAGAAGTTTTTGGATCTCCTCTTTCACTACATCCCTTAGGTTCAGGTTCATCCTTCATTGTGGTTGACATACTGGCTTAGAGTCGCTCTTAATATAAATGTGATGGGTACACAGATTAGAAGGAATACCCTTCATGTCTATGTACTCCCAAGCAAAAGCTCCTTTATGTTGTTTCAATAGAGTGATTAGTTGTTCCAGCTCACTGGGCGCAAGGTTTGGATTGATGTTCAATGTTTTCCCTGGCTCAATTTCTACTGGGACACTTTTTGAATTTTTGAGAACTGGAATTATACTGGCATCATTGACTAGAGTTTCTTCCGTAAGATTTTCTTGTTCTTTTTCATCTAGTGTACTGTCAAGAATATGGTAAACATGCTTATTGATGGACGTGGCTCACTGATGTAACTGTTAATGGTATCATCCTCTATTTCATCTTTAAAACTTAAGGCTCTCCCTATAGTTAATAATGGATGAACTCCTTCCTCCTCATCCAAATCCACCCAAAGTGGAGTTTCAGCTTCTGTGCTTGGTCGAGATGGAGGGTATGAGGTTAGGATTTTGATCTCAGTCCCATTTGACATAGTCATGGATCCTGACGGAAAGCTGATACAAGCATCTACTGTGGCCAACCACGGTATCCCCAGAATCAGTGGGTGTCCCCCCAGCTGAGACTTCAGATGTAACACCAAGAAGTCAATAGGGTATTCCCATGAGTCCACAGAGATTACTAGGTCATCCAGGATCCCCTCAGGCTTGATTGTTGATATGTCAACAAGTTCTAAAATGGTAGGGGTTGGTCGAAGGTTAGTGAGTCCAATTTTCTTCATAGTTTCTATGGTCATAACATTAATTGCCGCGCCTAAGTCTACCAAGACATTGGGGATTTGTGTGTTTCCTATGTCAACTGTAACAATATGATTCCTAGGGTCATCATATTTTTCCACAAGAGTCTTCCCCATTATTAATTCATAAAATTTTCCCAATACATGGACAGTGGGAGGATCCCTAGGCTTTCTTTCTGGTTTCTTGACACATAAATCTCTGAGAGTCTTAGCATAAATGGGCATGTGATGGAGGGCTTGTAACAACGGGATTTTCACATACAAATTTTTCAATTCTCCTAAGAGATTGAATCGAGGTTGTTCCACTGTTTTTTGTAGGGCCAATCGTTCAGGATATGGTGGTTCTCTCATCAATTTTGTAGAATGTACTTCATCGTGTGTTACTTCCTCAGTTGCAGCTACTGTTTCGGTAGGAATGTCAGCATCCTCAATGATGGGGATTGTTGAATTGACCATATTCTCAAAGTGTTGATTCACTCTAGTTTCATTCATTGGGGATGGAACATCCTCAGTAATGATGGGTTCCACTACCCTCCCCAATCGTAATTGTATATCATTGCAGGGAATTTGGGAGATGGAATACACAATCATGTTGGTAGTCTCAAACTGATGAACTGTTTTATTATTTGGGTTTGGGTTAGGTTGTGCAGGTAGTTGTGGTCGAAGTGTTGCATTCATAGGTGCGGCATTGTTTTGGAATTGCAGCTGTGGCTGTTGGTATTGTTGCTGAGGATACTATTGATATTGAGTCTGGTGATGGGAAAAATTATTTCATTGGTAAGAATTTCTCAAGTTGGAATTCTAGGGAGCTTGATTGTTTGACTATTGTGACCATGGTGTCCAAGAATTAGGATTTTTCATTGGGTTCTGAGATGGATGCCACTGGTTATTAGAATAATGTGAAGGGAATTGTGTATTCATATTATTCATCTTGTTCATACCATTCATATTATTCAAGAAAATTGATGGATCTGAATTCATACCTTGATTTCGAGGCTGCCAAGGTTTCTTCTGTGCAATAAAGTAAGCTTGTTCCACATCTAAAGTGGATTCCTACAGAACTGCTTTGAATTTGGGTAATGAAGGACATTCATTGGTGTCATGCTCCAATTCAAATATACTACATATCTCTGCCTTGTCCAACGGGCATTCTTTCAGTTGGTTATTTTTCGTACATTGAGGATAGAATACACTGAGTGTAAGATCTTCTACTGCTTGCCTCTATTTTCTCTCAAAACATTTAAATCTGAGGAAATGGAACTCATCATATCAATTTTAAAATTCTCCAGTAAGTTTCCTATTTTTGCTCGAGTGGCTCCTCCACTAGCTGACTTATGTGTCCTAGTGAAGACATCCTAATCTTGATCTTTATATTGCTTGTTAGTTCTAGAGGATCCCCTTGAGTACCTTCGACATAATTCGATGATCTTCTCGAAGGGCTCCTTTGAGATGTCCCCTTTCCCCAACAAATTCAACATATCAAGGCAATCTTCTCTAATTCATCGTAGCAAGATAATATTGAGTACATATTTTCCAATCTCACTGTGACCATACCTTTGTAAATTGTACAACAATCTTTCCACAAAGTCTTCCAAGCTCTCCTCTTCCTTTTGAACCATTTTAAACAACTCTTCCTTTCTATCCCTGCTTCTTCAATATTGTTGATATTTAGAAAGAAAGGTCAGTTTCATTTGGTCCCAAGTAGTAATGGTCTCATGACCTAGACTCATAAACCAGCGTAGAGCATTTCCCTTCAAGGTGGCTGGGAATAATTTCAGCTTCTGAGCACTAGAGGTATAGTCATAACTGTGACAGAGGATATCAAACTCAAAAATAAATTCGTTAGGATCTTCAGAAGATTTACCATGGAAATTTGGGAGAACTGATGGTGAGATATTTTTCATAGGAGCTTCTCCAGGTGTCTATAGGATAGGGAATTCTGATGTGACCACAATGTCACCAGGCTGATTATCTTCCACTTCCTCTTCCCACTTCTCCCGATGTTCATTCTCCCCTTCATGTTCTCTATTAGCCATGTTGTTCCAAAATTCAATGGACTTCTTTATTCTCTCTTCCTCTAGTTTTGCTTCTTCTGCTTTCCTCCTTTCTTCTTCTCTCCTTCTCTCTTCCTATGCTTCTCAGCGATTCTCCAACCACACTTATTTAGTAACTCTAGTCTCGTTAATATGATAAATCTCGTCTCTATCCGGTGCACAAACAACGCTGCCCTTGTCTTCAGGAGGTTTCTTTTTTGTACTGGGAGTAGATGGTCCCGTTGTGTTCTCCACCATTGAGGTTGAATTCGCAAGATTGGGAGGAACAAAATTTCCTCTTCCTGTAGACATCCGCGATGGTCTTGTAGAAGAATCAGCTTTACCAATTATATCATCGATAAATGTTTGTCTTCCTAGACCTGTGTTATGATCTCGACCTCTTCCACCTGCAGTGTTAGTGTTCAAAGGGGGTTCCCAATTTGTTTTTCTTGTATTCATGCATGCTGTAAATGATTAAACAAAAATGAAATCAATAAAACCAACTAATAGCTATGTCTATCAATTACCATCCCCAGCAACAGTGCCAAAATGTTCGTCACCCTATATGCTAATTAATTACAACTAACACATAGGATGCTCAATATAAATTGTCAACCCAGGGAAGTCTTTTATTTCAATGGAAATAAGCACAATATATGCATAAACATTTCAAGTAGTTGGTTAACTAAATGGAGATAATAATCCTACCTATCTGCTGAGCCAAACTCATTCCATAAAGAAAACTAATCTAACTCATACATCTAGGAATTCAAAGTACAACTACCTTCCTACAGAAATCAACCTAGTAGTTACTGATCTAAGAATAGAAATGAACTAGATCACTTTTGCAAGAAGTTAAATCCTATAATTATCAAACTACAGTATTCAATCTTTACCAAAATGATTCATCCATCAACTATTGTAACTAAATCACCATCTGCCTAATTTAATGAATTCAATAAAGATACAACAGCAACCAGAATCAGAAATAGCTTGAACTCTAAATTGATAAATATTGGAAATCCTAGATAGCATAAATGACTAAAAGGAATTGGAGTTGAGCTTGGATGTAACAGCTAATTTTAACACACCATGCATCAATTAAAATAACCTATACAGTCGACTGTAACACCACACAGTTGCAGCTATTCAGGATGCAAATAATAATCTACCTAGAAAGAATGTGATTGTAAATTCCCTATTGCATCTATCAGTAATATGCCTAATGCGATTCCGCAACACACAATAGGAAATCAATCTAACTACCTCCTTAACTTGGAAATCTCTATGAGAAGGCGGGCCTTGTCCATCTAACAGAGACGTTGTGAAATACCACAAATTAAGAAACAGAAATATGAATAACTCTGCTCTTCATTAAAGATGGTAATCCACAGTCTCAGCTCTCTGTTACAGCCCGTAGAAAATTATAATTAACCAACCCCAGACTCTGAAATCCTTCCCATATTTATACATGAAGAATACAGTTTCGTGATCCACTAATTTCATGTAGCAATGAAGATCTCTGATCTTCATGCTGCAAGTTACAACTAAACTGTTATAGCCGTATTGAATGAAGCCGTTAGACATGAAGGATGCTGTTACTTTGGCAGTCAATGTATCAACAGATTAACTAATTGGGAGGCGTCCTGTCTGTTGTAGCAATGCTCTATTTCGACGAAGATCTGTTACAACTTCATGTGGAAATATGCGTTGTCCCTTTGAATATCAGGGATCAAATCTTGAAGAGCAAGAGCTGGCACCATGTGTGATTATTTCCCAAAACATTATAGCTGATACACTTGTGCTTTGATCTTGACTTAATGAAATCAACACAAGTTAGCATAAATCGAAAGCTAGAATTCATAACCATAACAATCTTAGGAATTAATTAAATGAAGCAATAAAGAATTATACATTGTTAGGATTGCTGATTGATCTGGAAAAAGGCATGTATATGGTTTATGAAAGTAGGGTGTAATAGGAAAAATGATGAAATGGGTGTGGTAAAAAAGCGGCATTTCCAGGGCCCAACAGTTACGTTCAGTTACAAAGAAAAAGTTAGAGTGGTTTCAATAGTTCAACCATTACAGTCGACTGGAAGATAAAGAGACAGTCTGTTGAATTTCGACACTCGCTGGTCACATGTCGATGGTGCTTGTCGATGTCACGAACTATAAGGTTATTGAAAATGTCGAAGGTGCGGAATGTGTCACAGTATGTCGAATTCGAGACTCGTCAGACTTGTGTCTAAATCGAAACCTGTTGAAGTCATGTCGAGTCGAAACTTATCAAAGTTATATCGAAATCGATGACTTTCCAACTATGATGCACATCACTAAAACCACTCTAGTCCCGAGCGATTACCACTCTAGTTTACTACAAAGTTGTTTTCTTCCTAAGACCATGAAAGCATAAAGGGGAATCCATGTAGGAAATATATGGTGAGATGGAATTCAGGTGTACTACATAATAACTGGCATGTGTCAAGTGGGACCAAGTACATCAATATATGATGTCACCTCAAAGTCACCCTGTTATGGGTCAAATTTGCACTTCTCCATTCCATGATCACCTTTCCTTGTAGATCACACAAAAGGACACAAAGGATTGAAGAGCATGATTGCCTTAGATGACTTGTTTCTAGAAGTACACTTCTCACCTGCGCATTTAACAATTTCATTTGATTTTTCCACCTGTACGCCCCTCTCTATACACAAGACCTGCATACTGTATGCTCCTCTCCTCAAGGAAAACTAATGTACACCTCCAAAAAAGTTGTAAACACATGTTATAAAGCATAAAAGTTGCTTCCTATACTCTACTCAAGTTGTATGAAACCCGCATGCATCTTAAGATGAAATAAAAAAAATATATTAATTTGACGAATTGGGATTAGTTGAAGTTGGTTCTGCAACTTCCCCAACCTCCCAATCCAACCACCTCTCGATCTTAATTGCCTACCTTGTCCCATAAATACAAGGAGGATCCGTGAGAGGGGTTACTCATACACTCATTATGATCACAATAGCCATAAAATATTGAGAGAAGGATTGAAGTATTGTTACGTTGGAGGAAAGTTCCATGTCAGAGTGAAGAGCAGGAGCCCAGGATCCAGTTGCAGAAACATCTCTACACGTCAGGTATATTCTACTGATTTCATGTTTCTTTGACAATAAAAAGGTTGAAACACCCTTCCTGTCCCAAGTATGATATCTATTGGATTGTATGTATATTTGGTTTAATTCTTGATTATAGTTGATGTTAGATTACTTCGTAATTTCATCATATGTTATATGGTCAAGATACGCTGAGGAAGGTATCTCTTATATTGTAGTTTCGTCAAGCAGAAGGTCGAGCGGGAGATCAAGTGAAGGATCAAGCGAAAGCTAGGATCAAACATCGAAAAGAGGTATGTCCTTCAATCCCAATCTATTTCTTTTGCAATAACCATATGCAGTATAATCAATGTGTTTACCTTTCAACCCTGCCCCAGTTGGTAGTGTCCATCTCCTCACTATAGGGTAGAAATCCCGAACAACAGACTGGAAACTCCGCTGGGGAGTAACCGCTTGGTTGTTCTGCTCTAGGAGACTTAATTTTTGTTTTCTTCCAACCCTTTTCTTAGTTTCTTGTCTAAGAGGCCTTATAGGTCTGTGTTGTCTTTACTGTATGCTTGATTCAACTCAGTTTTTGGTTTGCAAAGCATGTTTGTGCCCTTTTAGGGCATGTACGTTGGTATCCCCTACACATAGTAGCATTTTCTAGCTGATGTACGCCCCTCCTTGCACTGCATAGTAGCGTACCTGTCTTCATGTACGCTAGTTGCAACACTGCATGGTAGGGTATGTTGCTGTAGTGGTCTGTTTTGCTGTTAGGGTTTGTTTTTTAAGCTTTGGTTGCTGTTCTAGCCTGTTGCTTTGTTGTCTTCATTGACCCCTGAGACATCTTATGCCTTTGTTGAGTCTTGTAAGCCTGTCCAATCTATTTGAGATTTTTTTTGCTTGCTTGTTCCTTTGTTTAAGTGTCTTTGCTGCTTACAAGCCCTTTCTTGAAGTTTGTGCACTATTATTTTTTGGATATAGCTGCATCTCTCCACCCTAGTTTTTGTTGCAGTATTACAGACCTGCACTTTGATTGTTTGTTGTCTGTTGCAACGTTTAGCACACTCTCACTTGGTCTCGTCCTTCTTTAGGGTTTGACTATCGAGTTTGAGTCCTTAGGGTTTCTTCCGAAAGGTTGCTTGGTTCAATCACTTGCTGATTGTTTAACAGTTTGTTCAAGTAAGTTAAAACCTCTTAGCCTTCTTGTTGTTGAGTCTGTGTGTTGTTTAATTCATTCTTGGTTCGCTTGCTTACTTTTTGCATGGATTAATTTTTCTTAGGGTTTTGATACTTAGGAGCAACCTGTTTAGGTTTGCCCTTCCATCACAAGTGTCTCTTTTCCTTGTTTTATTTTCACTTCATTTCCAAGCCTCAAGTTTTTCTTTTGCAAAAACTTGGTAATTCAAGTCTTCATCGAGTCTTTCAATTCGTTTTATTTGAGCCATTTATATGTTTTCCTTGCCCATGTTTTATAGTAAGATCTTGCTTGCTTTTCCACAAAGTCCTCTTTCTTTTATAGTTATCAGAAAAGAAAAAAAAATTGTTTCAATAGCTCAGTAGTAAGATCCTGCTTTATTTCGAGGTAGCTTATTTGCTTTGAAATATTTAAAAAGAAAATATAAAAAGATGTTTTAGGATTGCTTAGCTTTCAATTTTTGAAAGAATTGTAAACAAAAAGAGAAAATTTTGTGAATTTGAAAGTGTTATCTTTTCAAGTACTTTACTTTCATAATAGATCATTCCACACACTACACTACAACCTTTGAGTCACAAGTAACCATTAAAAAGAAATTGTTAGTAAAATTTATTAGCAACATTTTCTTTTTAGGAATACATGACATCAACTAGCTTAAGCTAGAGTTTCGAGCTTAAATCACCTTAAACTTCTCGGAATTGGCTTCATTACTCAAAAATCATAGTAAGACTTTCATTTAGGCAAACCCATCTATATCAAATAGTCCTGGGAAATTCTACTTAAACCAAAGCTAAGCACGAGGCCGTGGGAGACTGGAATTGCTGAGGATATCTCCTCACTTTCCTTTTGACCATAAACCAGAGTCGATTCACATACGGGGATCCTTTCGGATTTCAGGCTTTGCTACCCTACCCATGCGTTTCGACTAGGCTGACGACTATCCCCCTAGGTTATTTCGTATTGATGGTAGCCTTAGTATCAGACCTTTAGGATTCTGCACAGGTAGAGTGGGCAGTTATTCCCACTTCACCTCAGACAGGTGTGGAAGGTAATCCTGTAGCAATAATCCTGGGAAAGCGGTTTGGTGATTCAAGTGCTTGCACCTAGTGGACCTCCGGTGGATGCCACGAAACTAACCATCGATGCTCTATTAGTCTGTTCTAGGCCATGATCATCCCAGACTTGCTTCCGAGAGGATTTGCTATCCATTTGATTGGTTTGATTACTTAGGAAATTTTTTAGTGGTTTGCTGTTTTCTCCTTAGTTTTAGTGGCCACTAGGTTTTTACTTAGTTTTATTTTATTATAGTTGTGGAGGACAAAGATCTTCGTCAGTCTTGAAGGTTGCAAAACCTTCCCC